>JAAGKR010004099.1:34198-65754 GCA_011419295.1 Clarias macrocephalus
GCTATATTGGCCTTAAGTGTGGGTGTGTGTGCGCTCAGGCAAGGTTGTGTGCTGGGTTTTATGATAAAATAAAAGGATTGAAGAATTGAATTGAAGATAGATGAATGAAGGAGAGAAGTATGTTCTGTTGCATATACTGTGTGTGTGTGTGTGTGTGTGTGTGTGTGTGTGTGTGTGTGTGTGTAAAATGTGTGTATATATATTTTAGTGTGTGCTTATACAGTATATAATGTGTATTTGTGTGACTGTGTGTGTGTGTGTGTGTGTGTGTGTGTGTGTGTGTGTGTGTGTGTGTGTGTGTGTGTGTGTGTGTAAAATGTGTGTATATATATTTTAGTGTGTGCTTATACAGTATATAATGTGTATTTGTGTGACTGTGTGTGTGTGTGTGTGTGTGTGTGTGTGTGTGTGTGTGTGTGTGTGTGTGTGTGTGTGTGTGTGTAAAATGTGTGTATATATATTTTAGTGTGTGCTTATACAGTATATAATGTGTATTTGTGTGACTGTGTGTGTGTGTGTGTGTGTGTGTGTGTGTGTGTGTGTGTGTGTGTGTGTGTGTGTGTGTGTGTGTAAAATGTGTGTATATATATTTTAGTGTGTGCTTATACAGTATATAATGTGTATTTGTGTGACTGTGTGTGTGTGTGTGTGTGTGTGTGTGTGTGTGTGTGTGTGTGTGTGTGTGTGTGTGTGTGTGTGTAAAATGTGTGTATATATATTTTAGTGTGTGCTTATACAGTATATAATGTGTATTTGTGTGACTGTGTGTGTGTGTGTGTGTGTGTGTGTGTGTGTGTGTGTGTGTGTGTGTGTGTGTGTGTGTGTGTGTAAAATGTGTGTATATATATTTTAGTGTGTGCTTATACAGTATATAATGTGTATTTGTGTGACTGTGTGTGTGTGTGTGTGTGTGTGTGTGTGTGTGTGTGTGTGTGTGTGTGTGTGTGTGTGTGTGTGTAAAATGTGTGTATATATATTTTAGTGTGTGCTTATACAGTATATAATGTGTATTTGTGTGACTGTGTGTGTGTGTGTGTGTGTGTGTGTGTGTGTGTGTGTGTGTGTGTGTGTGTGTGTGTGTGTGTGTAAAATGTGTGTATATATATTTTAGTGTGTGCTTATACAGTATATAATGTGTATTTGTGTGACTGTGTGTGTGTGTGTGTGTGTGTGTGTGTGTGTGTGTGTGTGTGTAAAATGTGTGTATATATATTTTAGTGTGTGCTTATAGAGTATATAATGTGTATTTGTGTGACTGTGTGTGTGTGTGTGTGTGTGTGTGTGTGTGTGTGTGTGTGTGTGTGTGTGTGTGTGTGCATGATTCGATCGTTCCGGGAATCGTGCTTGTATATCAAAACGAAAACCCTAGGTGTTTAAAAAAAAAAAAAAAACTTTGAAAAACTGATGATGTGGCACTGAAAATGTGCTTATGTATCATTATGTGTCCTAGAGGGTGAGTAGCATATGTTTATTACAGATGGTGACAGAAGCAAGGACATTCAAGGAGCTGGATCTCTTTGCTATGTAAAGAGGCAAGCGAAATAATCCTGACCACAGATACTAACACAGACACACACACACACACACTGATCAGCCCAATATTATATGGGTTCCCCTTGAGCGACCAGGGCATGACTTTCCACAAGACCTTTTGGAGTGTGCTGTGCTGTCTGCCACTGGGACATTAGCGGTAGATCCTTTGGGTGCCGTGGGTTGTGGGACAGGGCCTTTGTGGATCCGACTCATTTGTCCGGCACATTCCATGAAGTTCGGCCAGATTGGGATCTGGGGAATTTGGAGGCCAAGTCAACAACCTTGAACTCATCGTCTGCTAAGCCTCATACACAGCAAGTGGTGATGGACTGAGTGTTCTGACATCTTTCTTTTATGGCCAGAATTGACTGGCTTTTCTTTGGGAAGAGTCCGGACAGGCTAGCCATTGGTCCCTACAGGCCTAGATGACCCTTGGTTGCCCATGATCGTGTCACCAGTTTACTGGTATGTAATCGATAACACCGATTTATCGATGTTGTTCCTGATCGGTGTATGTACAGTATATACACTCAAAAACCTGTGAATGATGTACTGTATGAGTAAAGGATGAGATTACTTTACGAGCAAGGACACTGGCTGTTAAACACGCGTTCTCGTCCAGTTGACATACGATGTCCTCATCCATGACCAGATAATCTTGTCTAAATTAATGAGGTGTTGGTGCTTACCATGATCAGATTAATTCCGCCTGTGTTTTCTAAATCGGGAATGATCCCTCTAATCCCCACTGCTTTGGCAGCCAAATGCTTTAATCCTTCAACCACTAGTGAGAAAAATAATAAAAGTAACACTGCTAGGTTATTGTGTAATTTCTCAGTTCAGTATGTGTCGCATTATTTGGGTCTGCATCCACGTCTCAGTTAGCAGAAGCCCGGCGCTGAGCGAGGCCCCCTCGTTCACATGTTCATGAAAGCCTCTTTGTCCAGAATGCTGCGGATCCGCGTCCGCTTTACGGAGAGAGCGAACATACTGAAATGGTTCTAGTGCTTCTGTCTCCATAATGGCCACCTGTTTCACCGCTTGGCTGAAAAGCCTCACGTCTCAGTGGAGCTGATTTTGTCCTTTCCTTCATCTGTCTCACGCGTAAAGCAATGCCAGCCTGGTTCCTGGTGCCAATAGTTAGTAATGTTCTAGGACTAGTTGTGTGATATGACCTTAAATATGATCTTTCTACTGGATAATTCTATAACGCAGCGCTGTTTTAATTGCGTTATAGGTTTATATTAATGGAACTCATTCTAACACGCTATGGCTGTTTCCATAGTAACGGCTTAAGTTGTAGGGCAACTCGCTTTCACATTTTATAGGAGTCTCCGTTGTCTGTGCTTTGTAACATTCAAGGTAAGACAATAAGCTGCTTTCTTTGTCTTGCTAACCTTGAGGGGCTGCTGAGAGACGGGATAAATGCTGTAATGTGAGCGATGACCGAAACTAATTTGTTTTTATAGATCCACAACATTAAACGTGGCTGAAACAGATTTTTTTTTTTAAAATCGTACGCGACTCTTTAATAAATAGAAATTTGGAAAATAACTTTTGGAAACTCGCTAAGATATGAGAAGAATAAAACATTTAAAGGATGTTGTCATTATAGACTTCCTCATCGTCTATACCACTTTATTCTGTATTCAGGACTGCAGCTGAACCAGTGCAAGTGAAAGCAGGAGGAACAAAAAGCGCCGTATTGATTGAGAGGTGAACCAGAAGTTTGAACTATAATCTACATTTCCCACAGTGATTATAGCTGGGTCAAGTATATAACTTCATAACTGTCATTTATTAATCCTGGAGTGACTTCAATGGACGTAAGAAAGTGTAAACATCCTTTTTATCTTGGCTTCAACAGTCTTCGAAAATCCACTGAACGCATTTGGTTCGCTTACAGCAGCCACAGTTTTCTCTTGCTAGTATCTTTGCTTCACCGATCATGTGACGGAAAGAAGCGATGCAATTGGCTGGTCGTGATGCGTCGGCCATGTGTTGCAGTATGTACTGTAGACGTTGTGTTTTAGACAACCTTGTGTGTCCGGGAATGATGATTTGCCAAAATTATTAAAAATGCTTAAACAGTGTTTTGCTGTAAAATTATTTGTATTCTTTACGTAACTGAATTTGGGTATGTCGTATGCTGGCTAACAACTACATCCCCAAAATGATGTGTACAAAATAAATCATAGTCAAGGAATATTTATTAAATGTCATGGAATGCTGAATATCTCGGGTGACTCCACGCAATCTGTGGTATTTAAAGGTAGAGCATCTCAAATAGCGTAAGCGTTTATCATTTGGTTATCATCTGGCAGCAAACCAACAGGGAGATCGTATCACTTTTTCTAAGCGTTGGGGTGTAAACATAAAACACTGTTATTTTTATTACGAAACCAGATACGGAGATTAATCCAGGGATCCATCTGAAGGTCGTGTCTTACTTTTTTCTCACGTCTCTTCTTAGTTTCTCTCTCTCTCTCTCGCTCTTTCAGTAAATTATTCATAGTGAATAATTTATAATAGGCAATGCATAATATGCCTTATAATGATTAATTGAGCACTGTGGTAGAAATTAAACACAGATTTAACTTGAAATATCTGAACAGTGCAGAGAAATAAGTTATAGAGTTGGTTAGAAACCTCCTTTGCACATTTCAAGCTAAATGCAGAAATGTTACCGTCACCTGACTACTCATCAAAGAACTGTGTGTGTGTGTGTGTGTGTGTGTGTGTGTGTGTGTGTGTGTGTGTGTGTGTGTGTGTGTGTGTGTGTATAGAAAAATAATTGGGTGTGTGGCGTGTGTGTGTGGCAGGGTGGTTAGCACTTTCGCCTTCTGCAGGGTCCGGGTTCGACTCCCGCCTCAGGGTGGAGTTTGCATGTTCTCCCCCTGCTTGGTGGGTTTCCTCCAAGTACTCTGGTTTCTTCCCACAGTCCAAAGACATGCAGATTAGGCTAAGTGGTGTTCCCAAATTGCCTCTAGTGTGTGAATGTTGACCGGAAGTTCTACCACGGTTGTAAAAATGGGAATAAATACAGTGGTAATCACCGTTGGCCGCCATAAGGTTCCTAGATGGATGGAGATGGCATGTATGTACAAGTGCACTAGCATCGCTCTGTGCCATAGAGAAGAGAAAAAAAATGTTCAGCCTCCAGGTCTCAACAACAGGAAATCACTGGTCACAGAGTCGGATCGACTTGGTAAGTGCCTGATTTTAAGCTGATTTTGCTTTCAGTTGTCGGTTGTGACGAGGCCATGAATATGGATTGATGTAAGAACATGGTGTGAATGTGAGTTTATAATTTAAAGATGAAGCTAAACATTACATTGTTCTACTCAAATGTATTAGTTAAGCCTCGGAAACCCCTGATACTTGGATGAAAGGTACACATGCCCACTACGATCTCACAGTTTCTGATTGGTACAGTAAAACTGTGGAAACTAGAACATATGGGACAATTTCAATTAGAGTTCAGAAGTAGCTTTTAGACGAAGCCAGTTTGGTGTAAAATGCTGAAAAGAGAAACTACTCGGTTAAGTGCTTCAAATGTTAAACCTTATGTTTAAGCATTTACATATCGCAAAGCTGCCTCATAAATCCTTTATTATTATTATTATTATTATTATTAGGTAGATTTTTAAGTAAAGATTTTCAGTTCTGTTCAGGTTCAAAATTGTTTTTTATAGAGCTATAGAGTTATAGGCGTGTCCGGGTAAGAAGGGATCGATGCACACATCATGCATATTGTCCACTGTACAAGCCTCTGGAGGAAGTGTTAAATAAAGTCACCTGATGACCTGAATGTACTGAATGCCCAGATTATCACATCTGTTGTTTTCCCCTGATGTCACGGGTGTATTCCAGGATTTAAGTAGTGAAAAAGTAACTCTGGGAACATGAGGTATTATTGTCGTACATGAACTCGTCACTACAGGGTCGAGACATTCATTTGGGACGTTTCTGGGTGATTAACATGGCGGCCTTTTCCAGTGACCATAGCTCCTACGATTTCTGTCCACTCGCTAGATGAAATGTGTCGAAGCGAACAGGTCACACTCTTTATTTATTTATTTGTTTGTTTATTTTTGGCTTTTTGTTTTGGGGAATTTTTTTTTTTTTAACAGAGTTTAACCATTATGTGTCACATCCTGTTTTGTTAAAAGAGATGGAAAGTTAGAGTACAGAAGCACTTATCCTTCCATTTTCGACCTTGGTCTCCAACTTGCCACCATTCAGCGAGATTTGTAGATTTTTTAGCAAATTTTGTATTAATATAAAAAAATTTTTTTTGAAAATTGAACAAACCACTCTGAGAAGATTGATGAAAGAGTTCTGGAGGTTTGCACCTTTTTCGGCCCTTGACACAAATATTTGTACTGTTGACATGACTGGGATTCACACTCTAGCATTTTCTAAAACCTAAAAAAATATTTTTAAGCACATGATTGTGACCATATTTGAAGTAGAAAAATCTAAAGAAATGCACAAAATCTCACACACACGTGCTTCTAAGCCTTGTGCTTCTAAGAGTACAAAAAGCTCAGCGCTAACCTTTATAGTTTCTGACATGGTATGACCAAAAATATCACCCTTGTGCGTTTCTCTATTCAAAAGCCTAGTGACTGTCTGTGTGTGCGTGTGTGGGTGGGGGGGGGGTTGCTATAGAAACTGTACACACACACACACACACACACACACACAGCTCAGTTGTGCTCCCATTACAGAACAACTGTACTATGGCCGGGTCCTGTGAACCTCTGTGGGTTGGACCATAGCTGGTTCTGTGGACCTAAGTCTGAAAAAGCCATCACACATCATCTTCATCATATATTAATAATGTTTAAAATTGTAGACAAGCAGTATTTTGACTTCTGATCCAGGTACACCACTATATCACTCCTTCTCACTTTCTATATAACAATTACAGTTTACTAATGTTCAGTATGCACATGTCTAATGTAGGCTAAGCTTTAAAACTTTAAAGCTTTGTTTTTCGGCACTTCATTGGACATAACAGGTGGCACGGCGGCTTAGTGGTTCGCATTGTTGCCTTGCACCTTCAGGGTCTGGGTTCGATCCCCACCTCTGGTCTGTGTGCATGGAGTTTGCATGTTCTCCTCATGCTTGGTGGCTTTCCTCCGGTTTTCCGCGACAGGCCAAAGACATGCAGATTAGACTAACTGCCGTTCCAAAATGGCCCGTAGTGTATGAATTTGAGTGTGTGTGCCCTGCAATGGATTGGCAGTCCATCCAGGGTGTACCCCGCCTCATGCCCGAAGTGTCCTTGGATAGGCTTCAGCCCCCCCCTGAGACCCTGTATACGGGATAAAGTGGAATAGATGATGAGCAAGTTAAACAGAACAGTTAATGCCAGCTGAGGTAGCTGCTTCTCTGGTTGTGTACAGCAGGGGGCGCAATGAAGGCTCTAATTCACCAGCACTCCTCAGCTTCTGCTTTTTTTCCTTTTTTGATCAGAAACATTTTTTAAATATTACTTTATTTATAATTATTAAAGATAATTTAAATGCAAATTATTAAAAAGTTTGAACCCTGGCAATGCCACGCCCATTCATGGCTGGAAGCCCAAGAAAACAAAATCAGGCATCCCCTGTGCATGAATATGGGTGTGGATATGTGCATGCAATTTGCTTTTTGGAGAAAATAATTTTGTCACATGAGGATGTGTGTCAGTTTATAGAAGTAGGTGTGAATGACGATTGTTATTTAGGTCCGGGAAAATAATCCGGACATCAAATTTAAAAAGGGTGTACTTTCTTTTTCCCCGTAACTGCAATTACAATATTGATTATTAAGGCATAGGAATAAGATCCTATTATTATTCTCTTCAATTCAGTTTACATTGATCTTCCTGAAAATTCACCAGGAAGAATAAAATGAACTGGATGAATATATACGTCTTCAGTTTTGAGCTGGATAAACAGTTTAAATGAGAGTGCCACATGATTTCATATTTAACATTAACATTTGAGGAAAGCTTTGACTAGCAGTGCATCAATAGATCTGGAAGCAGCGCCGGTCCCAAGCCAGAATAAAATGGTAGGGTTGCGTCTGGAAGGGCGTCTGGCATTAAACCTGTGCGGCTCGGGTGGTCTGCTGTGGTGACCCCTCGACGGGAGCAGCTGAAAGACCAACAACAGCATCAAAAGCTCCATTATATCCTGAAATCATAGGAATTCCCACAGTTTTGTAGAGTATGCATTCGGATAATATTTTGGTTGCTGGGTGGACTTTGCATAATCCAACCATCAGCATCTGTATGAACTACAATCGTGCATTACGAGATGGTCCTGGTTTCTGCATCCCTCTCTTTATTTTGGATCTTATTTTTAAACGAATCTCTGTGTGCAGTTCTCAGCAGGGATACAGAATATTGCACAGCATCAGCCCCAAAATATGATCTTACTTGATCCTGTATACAGTGTCACAGGGGGCCTGGAGCCTATTTTAGGACACCTGGGTCATGAGGTGAGATACACCCTGGACAGGGTGCTAATCCACACACACTCGCATGCTCATCCACACACTATGGTCTGCGGTCTGAAAACATCAATTAGCCAAATCTACATGTCTTTGGGCAGCGTGAGGAAACTGGAGTACCTGCTTATTATTATTATTATTATTATTAAAGAAATCTTTCAATATACGCTGCTAAGGTTACAGTTACTTGTCTGCCCCTTTTAAAAACATTAAAAGGAAGTTAAATCACTATGTTGTTAAACCTGGCCAAAATCTACACAAACTTGCTAGATAGCCAACTTAGCTAGCATGCCATGGTAGCCATCTTGTTAGTCTGGATCCACATAAATGATAACAGAGATGCAGATTTCAGATTATTTTTTTTCCCCTCACATCAATTGCAAACACAACATTTATTTTCTGTGTGTGTTTCAGTAAGATATTAGAAAAGCCAAATTCTAAAAGCTAATGATGAGCTGTAAATGAAATGCACAGAGTAAACACAGCAAATCGAACAGCGTTTGTACGCAGGCTAATGACATTAAAAACAACAGCTTTTTATCAACAACCTGCTGTCTATTCTTAATGCGGCGTAGCTGTAATCAGTGAACGAGGCATGAATTAATGAAGAAAACCAGTGTGTGCGCTAACCGAGAGATTTCTACTCCACGCTGTTTCCCAGAACATTTCCGTGTTTATCTTACTCCCAGGACGCTCATTTCACCTCTGGAAAGGCTTTTTCATTCGCTAATGAGATGAATTAAGTGTATTCGAGCAGAGAAATGGTTAAAAGCAGGCTTTTTAAAGTGGATTCCAGGACCACGACTGGGGAAAACGCTGTGAAATAACACGGCATCTTCTGTAATGTTATTGCTCATTAATATTTAGCCGGCAGCATGGTGGCTTTGTGCTCATCAGTGTCGCTTTGCACTTCCAGGGTCAAGGGTTCGATTCCCGCATCGGGGTCTGTGTGCTTTGTGGGTTTCCTCCGGGTACTCCGGTTTCCTCCCACACTAGGCTAATTGGCATTCCCAAAGTGCCTGTAGTGTGTGTGTGTGTGTGTGTGTGTGTGTGTGTGTGGGTGTGTGTGTGTGTGGGGATTGGCACCCCATCCAGGATGTACCCCGCCTCGTGCCATAAGTCACTTGGGATAGGCTTCAGACCCCCAAGACACTGTAAACAGGATAAAGCGGCATATTTAGGATCACCAATTCACCTAATCTGCATGTCTTGGGACTATGGGAGGAAACCGGAGTACCCAGAGGAAACCCACCAAGCACGGAGAGAACATGCAAACTCTATACACCCAGACCCAAGGCGGGAATCAAACCCTCGACCCTGGAGGTGCAAGACCACAGTGCTAACCTCTATTATTATATGATTAAAATTAATAATATTATTATTATTTATAGTTTTAGTTATAGTCTATTATACTGTATATAGTTAGATTAGCACCTTCACTGATTGAACCTAAATCACTACCACTCCAAAATCTAATGTAAAGCCTTCTTAAGAGTAGAGGTTATTATAATATCAAACGAAGGACTAAATCTGTAGTAATGAGACTTTCAACAACATCTCATACTGTATGTGCGTGATGGTTTGTGGTTAATAAATATTCCTGCTGACACCAAAATCCCTAAACGGACGCATGTAAAATGAATCGTACTAAGAGAATATTTATGATCTGTCACGGAGCGCTTCCTATCTTCCAAATGAGTGCATTCCAGTGACGTGAATTTGTATTACATCATTATTATTATCAGCATTATGCTATGATTTACTTTTCCATTAAATGATGGTATGAGAGCTTTCGTTTGTCATTGACATAAATCAGTGGCTGGCCAGCTCAGCACCTTACTCAATTTATCCCCTGGTTATATGGCAGAGCATTAATTTCACTTCAGGCATTGTCCATGTGGTCATAGTCATAGTAATCTCCTCCTTCACAACTGCTGAGTGAGTGTAGAAGGTGGAATTTGGTGAATAGTAAGAAGTAATGGTTAGTTTTTACACCCCTGCCGAGATTGAGAGGGAACTCAGAAATAGGAAGGGACTCCATCTGACATTCGGATATTATTTAGTTTGAAGCTTTTTCCTTGAATGTTTTTTTATATGCTCGTGACAGTTCCTTGGCAGCTACATGACAGGGTGCACTGTTACATCAAAATCTTCAGCCTGAAGCAAGTGGAACGTGGGTAGTGGTAGTTCGGCAGGTTAAGGCTCTGGGTTACTGATGAGAACATTGGTGGTTCAAGCCTCAGCTCCACTAGGTTGATCCATAAGCAAGGCCCTTAATCCTGTCTGCTGTAAGTGGTGAAGTATCATGCCTGACCCTGTGCTGTGAACCCAAGCTTGGATATAAAAAGAAAGAATTTCCCTTTGCCTCAACACATTTTATACCTAAAATATTTCATACACTTATAGCTACATTTAATGTTATGTAACATACCCGAGACAAATAAGAAGCACGTTCTTGTGAAGGCATCTGCTTTTTTCCTCCACTTTGCATGCTTAAAAATCCTGAGGTAGGAATAGACATTATGTCCTGGGTCCGGGTTCGATTCCCGTCTCGGGGTCTGTGTGCATGAAGGTTGCATGTTCTCTGGTGCTTGGTGGGTTTCCTCTGGGTTGCTCCGGTTTCCTTCCACAGTCCAAGACGTTCAGATTAGGCTAATTAGCACCTCGTCCAGGGTGTAGACTCCAGTAAGTCTCCTGGGATAGGCTCTATGCCCCTGTGACCCTGTACTCAGCGGTATAAAGCGCTACAGTCGATGAGTGAGTAAGTGAATGATTGACCAAGAGTGTGACTGTATGGAATACTGGAGATTCTGCGTAAGCCCGAGTCTCCTGGCTGATCGCTGTAGCTGATTGTTTATCAATAGTTACCAATATTCGGTATTTCTGCATGATTGTGAGTGTGATATCACTTTTACAGGTCTATAAACTGTGAAATTAATATCGAGTGACCGAATATTCTGTTCATTATTGTCCCTGCTTGCAGGAGGAGATCCTGAAGATGTCGCACTTACTTTATAGCACATCAACCAAATTGTATTAGTGGACCAGAACTATCTGTTAAACGATAAATTACTTTATGGCAATATAGGATTCAGATCTCGTAATATCTCTTAATACACAGATAAAGTATCGAGTTAACCCGATATCACTGACTATACTAATCTGTTCCTGAGAAGGATTCATCGACATTACATGCTGCACATAACCACTTACAAGGCACCTCGAATGCGGTATTATTCCACAGATCTGCAGACAGACACCCTTAGTTTTATGATGGTACTGTACATGATGTACAGTACGCACCAAAATACACGTTATTTGGTCTGCCAATCTGTTTGCGGTTTTATCCTGCCAGAGAGTTGTTCCGCACAGGAACGACACAACACAGTACGAGGTCAGTAACCTCGTAGACAGATTTATCTTAAATTAGTGACCATTTGATTTCAGGAAGCATAATAAAATAAATATAGAGTAAATATAACATGGTAAATATCCAATGGCGGCACGCTGGCTTAGTAGTTAGCATTGTCGCCTTGCACCTCCAGGTCCTGGGTTCGAGTCCTACGTTGGGTCTGTGTTGCCTGTTCTTCCTGTGCCTGGTGGGTTTCCTCCAGGTTCTCCGTTTTAATCCCACAGTTTAAAACATTCCGATTAGGTTCATTTCCAGACCGGAGGTTGTACAAATGGGTATAAGTACAATGGTCACCATGGGCCTCACTGGTTCCTAGATGGAAATATCCAATATCCATGGTGGTGGTGTTTTTTCTTTGGTTATTTAGAGTACATGCAGTGGGTTAATTGGGC
The DNA here is from genome assembly GCA_011419295.1 of Clarias macrocephalus. NCBI lineage: Eukaryota > Metazoa > Chordata > Actinopteri > Siluriformes > Clariidae > Clarias > Clarias macrocephalus. The sequence continues at coordinate 46,043 of JAAGKR010004099.1, forward strand.
TGGGCGTCTTATAGAATTAGGTGGATTTTTTCCAGCCTAATTTCTTAATCGTTCCTGTTAGAACATATGTGTAAAAATCTGTAACGTCCAATGGATAAGTTGCTTAACATACATCCTCATGTAGTGAATAAAATCCATAGATTTAAATTTAGCGATCTCCTTCATTATTTGGCTTGATGGTTGTATCTGAGTCTGGCATGACTGCAGACAAAATCTAGAATGTTTTGATAGTGGATCACGTCACTGCAAGAGCTCTGTTAATACATTATTAATACGCACTTTGTTGATTTTCCATTAGGCTTTAAGAGCTGCAACTCGCCTAGGTATAGAATGAGAGGGTTGTTCTTTTCAACAGATCTTCAAACCGCATGAAGACGTCATTCACAAGGCCCGGGGTTGATTTGGACGTGACGCTGTTCATGAGTTACCCTTTTAAAAAAAAAAATTTTTTTTTTTAATTTAACTTTAATTCTGTCTATGGTAGAAAGAGGTATTTCAGGATTTAAAACTTTTTGTATCTGGGTTTAATCCACCCTCAGTTTGACCAATAATTTGGCTCTATTAGAAAATCTAATTAATTTTATTTATTTATTCTATAGTTTATTAAAGCTTGGTTTATTCGAGTCTGAAAAGAAGCAAACTATTTGTTAATATTAATAATAATGACAATTACACACATGGACAAAATTGCTGGTACCCTCCCATTAAAGAAAGAAAAACCCACATTGGTCACTGAAATAACTTGAAACTGACAAAAACAATACTGAAAATGAACTAATGCAAATTAGACATCATAATTTCAAAAGTCACACTAATGAAACTGGCCTGGACAGGGATGATGGGATCCGTAACCTGATGCAGTATTTTTGTTGCGCAACATTTTAAGGCAATCAAACGATTTCTGTATTTCTCACTGAAACGTCTGCACCTGTCGACAGGGATTTTTGAAGGCTACCTTCTCCAGGCTACGTGTTTCAGCTCTTTCCACAGATGTTTATAAGGATTTAGATCAGGGCTCACAGAAGGCCACTTCAGAGTAGTCCAGTGTTTTGTTCTTAGCCATTCTTGGGTGTTTATTCTGTTGGAGGTCCCATGACCTGTGAGTAAGTCTGAGCTTTCTGACATTGCACAGCACATTTCGTTCCAGAATGCCTTGACAGCCTTGAGATTTCATTGTACCCTGCACAGATGTGCCATGCAGCCGCAGAACAGACCTGAGCCTCCTCCGTGTTTCATAGTAGGTACAGTGTTCTTTTCTTTGTATGCTTCATTCTTGCCTCTGTGAACGTAGAGCTGATGTGACTTGCCAAAATTTCCTTTGTGGCCACGTGTGTAATTTTTGGTGCATACAATACCAATACTCACCTTCTAATGAAATTTTATTTGCTCAGTGGTTTATTTTCTACATTCTAGAACAATACTGGAGAATTAAATAACGCACATGGTAACGTTCATTCACTAAATGAACTTCTTCACTAAATCTCCTTTAATGGGTTTTGCAAATGTCTTAAAATAACTATTGACTGTTGTCATTGTTACTTAATTAGAGTTACCAGCCTCAGAAATCGCCAATTAACAAACAGCACCTCAGATTAGAGCCATTAAGGCTTTACAGATCATGAGTATCAGACTCATCTCATCATCTCAAACTGTTCAAAGGAGATTATTCCATATTTTGGACACCTTCAGCATTGTATTACAATGTAGAAAGAAATAAAAATCAGGAAGGAGTAGTTTAAAGGTGTGTCCAAACTCTTATCTGGTAGTGTTTATTTTAAATTATGGGTGGACTTGTACTTCTCGCAAGTATGTGTTTTGGATTTTTGTGCAGAATTATTACCTCTAGGAATCCATAGGACTCCCAGGCAGTAGTAATTGTCACTGTTGAGCCCTGGAATATGTGAAGAAAGAATTTCGAAACAATTTCAATTTCAGCAAAGAATTTTATACATTCAGGTGGTGTAGCGGTTAGCACTGTCGCCTTGCACCTCCAGGATCCGTGTTGGATTCCCAGCCAGGTTCGAGTCCCATCTCTGTGTGCATGGAGTTTGCATGTTCTCCCCGGGCTTGGTGGGTTTCCTCTGGGTAATCCAGTGTCCTCCCACAGTCCAAAGACATGCAGATTGGTGTTCCCAAATTGCCCTTTGTGTGTGTGTGCGTGTGTGTGTGTGTGTGTGTGTGTGTGTGTGTGTGTGTGTGTGCCCTGCGATAGATTGGCATCCTGTCCAGGGTGTACTGCACCACATGCCCCAAGTCTTCTGGGATAGGCTCCAGGCCCCTGTGACACTGTATGCTGGATAAGTGGTATAGACCAAGAATTCATTTTATATATTCCAGGCTGAAAAGAAGGGAAATAAGTAATAATTATAATAATGGCAATTACTTTTTAGTGTATACATTTAAAGCATGTGTATAAATAAAAGAGAGGTTTTGTCTGTGGATTGGTCAAAAATCGCTCTTTCAATGATCTCTTTACATTTCATACATTTGAGGACCCGAAACCACCGTCAGAAAAATTGTCTGTATATGTCTGTTCTGTCCGGCTGGACAGAGTTGAATGAAATTTTTGTAGTACTTACTGTAGATATCGGCCTGAAGTTTAACCTGCACCATCAGTGAAATCTAAATGTTGAGTAAAAGTCATCAGGAGTAGTTTATAAAATTGGGGCTCAGTTATGGGACGGATTTAATGATCCACTTTAAAATAGGCTACTTTCTCAATGTAAACAAACACCTGCACCAATTGATATGAATTAGAAAAGCTAATCTGAATATTTACACTGGGATTAATTAATATTGTCAACGCCGAAATAACTGAATTAAAAATAAATGAATTTAATGGAGTCGGTTTAAAGCAAAACTACATATTTAGTAAAGTAAAGCCTTTATTTTTGTCACATATACATTACAGCACAGTGAAATTCCTTCTTCGCATATCCCAGCGTAACTGGGGTCAGAGCGCAGGGTCAGCGCCTTATTCAAGCTACTTTTTTTTTTTTTTTGATTTCTCATCAGTGATTCCCTCTCTGATTACCAAACAGGGAGTGTATTTAGATGACGAGGAAAGAAGTAAAACTTTGAGTAAACAAGGCGTAAGATACTCAGTCTTACAGAATATTTCTTTGTATTAATAAGTTAGTCCGAGTTTTCTGCAGTACAGAACGACAGACATGTACGTGAGCTTCAAACTGAAATAAAAAGCTGATCAATTTATTTTTAGCTTTAACCTTTTAACTATTGCTACAAACATTTCCCGTCAACGACACGTATTAACAAATAAAGCAAATAAAGCTTGTGTGTGTGTGTGTGTGTATACACACACAGGTGTTAGTCATTCAGCAGTGTGAGCTGGGCTGGGAGAGGAAGTCGGTGCTGCTCTCTCCGCAGTTTGCGGCTCTCCGTGTGACTCCAAGCTCCAGCCGGGGAAACTCCAGGTCGGGTTTTCCGGCGGATCCGAGCTGAATTCTGCCCTCTCCACGCCGCTGTTGCGCTCTACCCCAGCTGGGGCATTTTGCTCAGATTGCTCTGGGGGTGAAAAAAAAAAAAAAAAAAACACCACCACGCAGTCGCATACACACACACACACACACACTTTCCGACCGTCGTTTCTCTCCCGGATCGTGTGATCTCGGCTTCCTTGTGTTTTGTGGCGGTTGTGTCCGTGTGCTCTGAGCCGAGCCGAGCCGCGCTGCTCCGCCGCCGCTATGGATTGATGTGATTTTTTTTCCGCCAAGTTTTCGCTCCTCGGCCCCACAGCTCCATGTTTCTCGGCGCGACTTTTCCGAAGTCAGCGGCTGGCGGATGGTCCGGGAGCCGCTCTGGGTGAACTGTCTGACCGGGAGAGTGTAAGGGAGAGGGTCGGGGCCGGGCGTCAGGACTCCAAAGACTCCGTGGAGTTTTTTTTTATTTTTTATTTTTTGCTGTTTGTTCGGAGCGAAAGAAACATTGTTTCTTTTTGGCTGTTTGAGCTCAAAGGGATGGCGGAGCGGGGAGCGCGCGTGCTGCTCTCTCTCCTCTGCCTCACCTCTGCGTGCTCGCTCGCGCCTGCACGCGCTCAGAAAGGTAAATGCGTGTTTATCTTCCATATTTATTTATTTCTATTTTTTTTTTCATCTAAAGGTTTGCTTTGAAAGCGTAAGCGCGAAACCGTCCAGGAATGGAGCTGCCTGACTAACAGCTGAACACTGATTTCATTTCAGCTGCAGCAAAACTCAAGCTTTGAAACATTTAGTAGTGCTCAGTGTTTCAAGTTGCAGTGTGTGTATTTGCATGCAAAAAACAAACAAACATATGTTTTTTTTTTGTTTTGTTTTTTTTGCACATTGACAAAGAACTACACCTAGGTGCATCTTTTTTCCCCTCCTGCTCCATTGCTGCACTGTTTTGCACCAATTCATACAGCATACAGTAAACACACCTACTAATCTAATGTTACAGTATTCCCTAATCTACATGTTTACTGTATCTGTAAAATAACATGACACTAAATTCTAGTTCAACAGTAACTATCGAGTGTATAGAACTATTAACTATAACTCGATAGATATTCTAATGCATTATTTATTTATTTATTTATGTCTGTTACATTACTAGGGCTCATGGTCAAGCTTGGACCTATTCCGTGTGCATGGAGTTTGCATGTTCTCCCCATGCTTGGCGGGTTTCCTCCGTGTACCCCGGTTTCCTTCCACAGTTAAATCCAAAGACATTCAGGTTAACTGGCGTTCCCAAATTGCCCGTAGTGTTTGAATGAGCGTATGAATGTTGACCGGAGGTCTTAACACGGTTGTAAAATGGGAATAAATACAGCTGTGATCATCGTGAGCCTCCACAGTCCCCCAGTCGGACTACAGAGGCTCCTATGAATCGATTAAATTACTAGAGAAGTAGAGAGATCAGTTTTGCTTTACAGAGGAAGGAAAATGTTGCGTAACAGTATTTTTATTATATTACTAGCATAGTATTTGCTCAACTATAAAGTAACACTGCAGCTCTTTTGTTAATATTATGCCACATGGTGTAACATGTTAATGTTCTACCTTTATGGATGCTTGTGTGCATGCAAGCGGGTGCTACTTCAAAGAACAATGAATCATGAGGTACACGCAATGATATAAATTGTCTTTTATATTTATCTGGTCGAGATGGTTTTCTTTTGAATGACCAAACTCGCCTTGATAAACCCAGAACACATGTTTAGCCTGAGGAAATCTGTGGCTGCAATCCTACAATATCTTATTAATGAGTACAAAAATCCATTTTTCCTTATTTCAGTTTAAACTGCGAATCACATGAGGGAGAAATAAAGCCCTGCAGTTTGTTTCTTGGCTGTTGCGTTTTGATATCATGTTGGATGTGTGCTTGTTCGCCAGTCTTGGCAGAAGACGAATAATCCGAAATGCCTTGTGTGAAGCTGATAGACGAGGCTCGAGTCTAGTCCGGGGACGTTTTGTGTTTGGGAGCTGATGAAAGCTGGCTGTCCTGCACGAGAAGCGCCGTGCCGTGGTTAAAAGCGATCCAGGGCTTTGCTGCAGATCAGTACAAAAGAGACGGATGGGGGGCTGGGTGGAACGGGGTAGACTGTGTCTGGGAAGTAATAAAAGCGGGAGATTAAGGGGGAACCAGGAGTACCTTTGGGAGTTTTGATTGGTTCCAGAGAATTGGCCAGGGATCTCTGTTTGAGCAGCGAGTTTCAAATTACTAACTGTTGGGTGCCCGTCTGCAAATATCTGTTTATTTGGAACATGTCTTTGAGGTCTAATGTGAACCATAAGAAGTATTTTTAAAGGGTTAGGTTGCATGTAGTTCACCGATTGAACACTGTTGTTTCTTCTTTTTTTGTTTTTTTCACTTAAAAGGAAGAAAAACAGCTCTGGAGGTTTTGGAGGCCTTCTAGATCTTAACGTGGTTTCGTGACCATTTCCTTTAAAACGGTCATATAGTCGGAAATCATTTGTGTTTTGTCTTATTCGGACAATTCCGAGAATGTATAATGGACACTTTTTTTTTTTTCCTCTATGTCTTAGAAACCTCTGACCTGTCTGTCTTTTTCTCTGAGGTACAGATTATTATATATTTTTTATCTATAATACAAGAGATAGCGGTGAAATGTGAGCCACCGAGACTCCGCGTATTCAACTAAAGTCTTCCCACTAAAGGTCCAGTCGTGTAAAATTTCTTTCCTACTAAAGCCTGGGTACGCAGTTAAGATGACCGAATGATGCCTGCAATTACCTCTTAATGCTTAACCATTTGAGTGATTAGTGGCTAAGTTGAAGTGGTTATAATTTTGTAATGATGACTCAAATTTTCACTTTTGACTCAAGACACAGGTTAAGTACACACATGCTTTGGATTTAATTCATTGTTTTTTTTTTTTTTTTTTAAAGCTGTTTGCTACTTTTGACCAATACATAAAATGAAATATGTATGAAAATCTGCTTTACTATTCTAAATATCACTTGTCCTGTAGCTAGACCCCTTCAGCTAATACTTTACATTAATGCATTTTTTTGTGTGTGGCAAATCATGTTTCTGTCGCACTCGTTCCAAAATAAAAATTTTTTAAATTTGCATTTGTTTGTAAAATGTTGCGGTTCCTCTATAATCCTGTAGGTGGCGCGCACTAAATTATTCACGCATTGGTAGGTAGCACAGTTCTGTGTAGTAGGAGAGAATCATTTTCTAAGTTTGTTTAGAATTGTGACAATCTTAAAAAAAACAAAAACAAACAATCAGGATCATTTTATAAAACTGTGATATTTTTATGGAATCGCAATACAAATTGAACTGGCCATCGTCCCTGGTGATTCCCATATAGATGAATTTATGTCAAGTATTTCCAGTAGTCCACCAGTTGACGCCCTGGGCTGCCCCGTTGCTGGTGGCCCGCTCCAGTGTCAGCCATTAGCGATGCCATTTCTCATGATATTCCTGCTAGGGCTGCACAATACATCACCTATTATTAGCGTTATAATATTAGCCGCTGGCCCTGCTGATTATGCAGAAGGCTCAAAAATGCAAATATGCTCTTTTTTTCAAATCCGTTTCCAATATATATATCGCAGATGCGGTCACAGTCCTAATCCGTAGCACATGATCTAAATGATAAATTACATACCCGCCCCTCTTCTGTACATAAACGTATGCAGCATGTTTGCTTTTTATGCCTCTGTAAATGTCTGTTTTGTAATATCTAATTAAATATGACTTGTGTGCATCGATCCAGTCATGAGTCAGTGACATCGTTAAAACGTGCAGGCGGGAAATATTTCTCGGGGCCCGATTGCGGTGACGGATAACCACGTCTGCGACAGGCTGCCATGCCAGCGTCATGTCCCCGTGAGCTTGTTTCTGTCAGCTGAGGAGATGCTCGGCTTGTCTAAGCTTCCGTTCTGGATGCATGTTTTTTTTTCTTTTCTTTTCGTCCCGATATTGCCTCATCTTGTTTGTTGAGTAGAGTCAGTATTACGCCGCATTACGCATCTCATCGTATCTCAGTCATGATGACAGATCCGGCTGGATGTTTTCAAGTGTGAGGGGGAAAAAACAATGAAGATCAGCATCAGCGAATTCAATCCCGAGTGGTCAGCATGGTGAATCTTTTTGAAAGCAGGACATGACAATAACCCCCAGCTGAGAATTTCAGAGACTTTTGGTTTGCTTTATTAATTTAGATGAACAATGGGCTCCTGGCTAATTGCCTAATGTGCAAATGAAGGCTTCCAAAAGAATTTTTAATGAAGTGTGATTGACGGTGCGCCTTTTTTTCCGTGTCAGTGTGGACGATAGGACTTGTTGGCATGAAGCCATCTCTCATTCTTAGGGGGACAAAAAGGGGAGACGTGCTGGTCATCTAGAGCTTTCTAACCCCCGAGAGCTGTCAGTCTGAGTTAAAGAGGAAGGCGGGGTGCCGGAGTTGGCACGGAGACTTAACTTGCAACGTGGTACGTCTAAATATCCAGAGGCTCCCACTCCTTAGTCCTGCAAGGAAGCTAAATTGGTCCGAGTCTGCGTTTGTGGAATGTGTGTTCATATATATATTTTTTACATTTTTTTATGTATTTTTTTTTTTTTACATGCGTGTATTTTATATTTCTTCGGCATACAGCGAAGCAGTCCGGCATCAGGGGCGTCCTCGAGGGCCTTGTTGTGAATCTTTGGCATTTAAATTCACACCCTAGCACAGAATCTTAAGCACTAAACTTTTACTGCTGTTTTGTTAAGACATCACAGAGGGTCTTGCTTTGAGCAGGGGTACACTGGTACGTTCGGGATTCGCACCGCAAAGACTCGTGGCATTCGAAGGGAAACGACTCTCTTTCCTTTGTAGTGACCTGACCGTACAGAGTAACCGATTCAATGACCGTTCTAAATATTCCCCGACCATGTTTAGGTTGGATTATGGTGGGTTAGATCTGCTTGTGTGGGATGCCCCAGTGCAGCCATCTTAAACTTGAGTCCTGGAGGGCCAAGGTCCAACACTGTTTGGTCATCCTTCTGCTCAAACACAGCTGGTTCAACTAATCTATGGAGTTCAGGGGGTAGCTCGGTGTGCAGCGTTGGACTGCTGATCGGAAGATCCCAGGTTCACAGCTCAGCACCACACTGCCGGGGACTTGAGCAAGGCCCTTAACCCTGAACTGCTCGGATGTATGATGAGATGAAATGCAAGTCGATCTGGATAAGTTTGTCCGCCAAATATCATAAATATAAATGCGAAAATGTTCGTTTTTATGTTCAGTGGGTGTATTTTGGTGTTGTTGAACTACAGACTGTGCAGACTTTCCCCTCATGGCTGGAGTTGATGATCCCTACCGTAGTGTGTTCCTTGGTCGGTCTAACATCTAACTCGACCCAGCGTTAAAGCATTCCAGTATCATGCTTCCTCTTTTACAGCGAAGCAAAAATAGCTGAGATGGTCACATGGTTGGTGTGTGGCAGACTGGCGTGAATTAGTATCTGGGTGGATAGTAAAATTCGAGAGCATTTGGAACGAGCAAAGGTTTCACACTGGTGCAGCGTAGACTGGGATTGCTTCTCATAGCGTCCTCGAAGAGTGCAGGTTTAATTCCCTCTCCAAAAAAAAAAAACCCACACACCTTAGGTTGTTTGGTGACTTTTTGGTAAGTTGGCATGTTCGAGAACGTGTGCGCTCATGTCCAGTGTTTCTGCGATTGGCTTTTTATGCCGTGCAACCGATGGTGTTTACTGGAGATGGATGGATGAATGAATTAATGGATGGAACAAAGGTTTTTTTGAGGTGCGTCGCCGCAGCTCTAACCGCTTGGTTCCAACTTGAGCGAGCTCAATGGCAGCTTTGTAAACAATAATTAGAATATGAATAGGAAGCAATCAGATGTTGGCGTAATCGCTAGCGTTTTCAACAACTGGCACGCGCTGAGCACAATTTGTGCGGTTAAAATTCAGAGCAAATGCTCTCCATACCAGGTCTGTAAATGTGGTTCTGAAAGGGTGCATCATTAAAAAAAAAAAAAAAAAAAAAAGATGAGAAGAAACTTCACAGATGAGTTTTGTTTAGTTTCTTTTCACTTTTCAAATGTCTGAATTTGGGATGGTAGTTCTGACGCCCTGCCCGCAACCCCATCGCCAGCGACCACAATGTTCCAGTGCTCGTTCCGTGGCTGTTTATCGATTTGTTCTGCAGGTAAACTTCTGCTGCCACGTCCCCTGCCAGCTTTCAGCAGCTGGCACCGATTATGGCACTTGTGAGCTGTGAAGAGCGAAACCTGGCCCTGACTTTTTGTTTAGGTCATTTTCCCTGCTTCCCTGGAGACGAAGGAAACGGCGCTGAGCAAATCTTTCCTCAAGTCTAAATGCGACCAGAGAACGTTGATGGAGCCCCGTCAAAGCCCCGGTGGAGAACAAGTTCTAGTCTCGACGCCGCCCTTCCCGGGCCGTCACGTACCTGGTTGTTCGGCTCTCAAACATATTGCGAGCTCATGTTTTGGCAGATTGCCCAATCTCATGCATTTTTAAAGTGAATAATAAGGACGTGGCAAACTGTAAATTTGATTTCCTGACGCCTCCTGGCTTTGTAGATCCTCTTCAGCAGAGCATCTTGTTTTTAATCCGTCTCTCTTGGATGCGCTCCAAGAATTTGCATCATGAGTTTTAAGCGGCCAGTCAGGCGAACGCCGTTTATCAGTCGGTGATGATTATTCCGCCGTATGCGGACATGAACAAAAGTGAGCTCGAACATCATCCGGACGAAAGCCACTTCCGAGGTCCGGTTTAGAGGACGGAACCTTTGAATCCATTTAACACTGACCCAGTTTGCTAGCATGCTTTGCTTCCCATCTCTTTTCCACCAAGCAAAAGCAAAAAAAAAAAAAAGGGCAGTCTGGCAACTCGCAGCCAGGCACCAGATTAATTAGTATTGTTTGTTTTTTTTTTACTCTCTCTCACTTTCTGTCCTCCTCTCTTCTTCTAGATCATCGCTCATGAAAAGAGCACCGGAATTTTGTTTCTGACCTGTTTTCTGAGTTGTATTTCATCTTGGGACAAACCCGTGGGCGCTCAGCTTGTTGTACTTGTCATGTCGGAGGCAAAAAGGAACGACCTACATTTTATGGATTCAGACTTTCGGGTTGTTTTCCCGCATCCGAGTTTAGTAACTGAATGCTTCGAAACTTCCTCGAAGATCGGCTTTTGCAATCGGGTCAGCTTTTGCGACACGCAGACGCTAGCAAAACATGCACAGGAGCTCATTCCCCATTAATCATCATCCAAAACCTCATGGCAATTAAAAAAAAAAAAAACCCTTGGTGCAACAGAAATAAATCTGAACCATACAAATGAAGAAAATAAACCATAACCTAATGCATTGAAATTTAACGTCTTGGGGCCACTTCTTCCTTTAGAGTTAGTGATTTATGTTTTTGCATAATGTGGGATTTATTTGTTTTTTTTTGTTTTGTTTTTTTTTTGTTCCCTATACAACATGATTTTTATATGTATAAATAAAACAAAAAAAAAGATGCATTACTAAATGCATTGCATTATTACTAAATTGAGGTCATGCTCGTGGTATTGTGAAGCCTTGTGTTGTCTTGTGAAGACGTGCCGTTCGAGTCAAACCAGGACTTTTGATTGCCCTGAATAACAGAACAAAGTTATGAAAGTAAAAACTCCCTTTTTTCCTAAATATAATCCTGTTACATTAATGCACTTCATCCCGGTGATGGATACCATCGATGTGGAAAGTTCTCTCAGTACGCCGGAGCCATGATCGGACTGCCTGCTTCACGACTGAACCGCTGGCCTCCCAGGAACTCCGTTAATGGCCCAAACATGTGGAAATGCAAGTGGCGTTGGTGAACCTCGGTCGGGATGGTCATTCACAAACGTTTGCACGATTCAAATGTTTTACTGCGGCTAAGAGTCTCATCACCGTTACTGTGTTTGAAGTGTTCTGTAAATGTCAATCATTTTTTACGCCTTCATTCACCAGAAATTTCATCAATTCCTGGGTTGACTTCAACACTTTTTTTCTGATCATAGTAGATAAAGCACAGTGTTATTAGTTAGAGAACTTGACGCCATATTAGCAACCAAGTTAACCTGAACTGTGTGAAAGAATAATTAATGGAATCTCCATTGTTTTGTTCCTTGACGCATAAATCTGTGCTTTCGAGGAAAATCTATGCTTTTAACTCTTTACCTTTTTGTCAGAGCTTTTGGGTCGAAATAATCCGTAGCACTTTGAGATTTGCTTCAAATACAAAGTGCATTATAAATAAAATGTTTGTTTTTATTATAAAATAATAATTAAATATTTATAAAATAAAATAATTGTTATTATTAAAATCTGGAGAGCACACACTTATCTTAAACAACTAAATCTGGCCTTCACACAGAACCAAATATCCCAGTTGAGCTTATGTAGTTTATTATTATTATTATTATTATTATTATTATTATTATCTTGAAGTAAAGCGATACACAAAGAGCCCATCACTTTTAACCTTTCCAGTCATGCAGCACGAACAGTTGTCCCGTATAAAGACTCAACACATCCAAGAGCTTAGATGACTGCGAGTGTCTTAAGTGTACCCATTCAGCCTCGGTGCAGCGCTGCAAGGCTTTTGACAGGCGCTGCAGGGGCCGACCCTCTAGCTCAGTGGGGGGAGGGGGGGGGGGGAACCCACCCTTGAAGTGCTGTAGGGTGTAGAGTCCATGATAGAGGAAGAATTGTGAGTGTGTTGAACACTCTGCCAGCCTGCCAGAACGCAGCCTGTGGCTCTTGGCACCTCCAGACGTGGTGAAGATCTCCGCTGTGCTGAGGCTGGCAGCTGGTTTATCTCAAAGGTCCAGAAAGGGCCCGTTGTATCGCCTGGCTCCAAAAAGCAAACAGTTTAAAGCTCTTATTTTCATATAGGATCCAAAGAGGCAAAGTATTACATCGGGATTTTAGTTAATTTCTCAAACTTTTTTTTGAATTTTCCTATGAAGTAGAAAAAGCCTGACCTTCGGGAAGAGAGCAGTTTTTCTTTTGTAAAGCCCGTGATTATTTCCCTCAATTTGGTCACCGCTAATTCGAACCCACCGGCCAGATCTCCCTATTGTAAGGCGTCTAAGAACCCTGGAGGCTGCACACACATTGAACATGTGCTTCCTCTGGGATGCGTGAAGGCAGCCAGGTTTAGGTGAATCAATGATGCAGAAAGCTTTATGAATCTGTGACGAGGTCCTGGGAATTATTAGCCTCTGCTCGTTCTGTCAGTGGAGTAATTGAGATGTGAAAATAACCATACAGCATTTCGATTTTTATTTAAAGGCAGTGGAGGCGGCATGGTGGTGTAGTGGTTAGCACTGTCGCCTTGCACCTCCAGGATCCGGGATCGATTCCTGTCTCTGCGCATGGAGTTTGCATGTTCTCCCTGTGCTTGGTGGGTTTCCTCCGGGTACTCCGGTTTCCTCCTACAGTCCAAAGACATGCAGATTAGGCTAATTGGTGTTCTCAAGTGTGTGAATGAGTGAGTGGATGTGTGTTTCCTGCGATGGATTGGCACCCTGTCCAGAGTGCACCCCGCCTAGTGCCCTAAGCCTCCGGGGATAGACTCCAGGCACCACGTGACCCTTAAAACAGGATAAAGCGGTATAGACGATGAGTGAGTGAGTAAAGGCAGTGGTGGCTCAGGTCCTGGGTTGTTGATGTCAGGATCTAAGGATTCAGGTTAGAGCCCCGCTGTTGGTGGGTTGCCATACCCCATACTACTCAGCCACTGGATGCAGTCCTGGTCCCAAGACCGGGTAGAAAAATGGGAGGGTTGCGTCAGGAAGGGAATCCGGCGTAAAAACCCGTGACAAGTTGTGTGTGGATCGGCGACCCTTTGACCCAAAGTTTATCTTGGATGTTTTTGTCCAGCGAGTCCGACTCTGTCTAATCTTTTCTATTTAACCAAAGAGTCTCTTCAGATCTGTGGTTTGGGCGACGTCCTTTCTCTTGATACTGGTGCCCATTTTGAACACTGTGCAACCACATCCAAGGTGAACCTGCGGTCTGAACGTGCCGAGGTGCATCTGCGAGGTGCATCTGCGTCTGGGAGGTCTGAGAGATCCTCTGTGCTGGTCCTGATAGAGTTAATAGGAGTCAGAGAGCATGTGGGGACTGCGCATTAGAGCCTCTTTAATGCACAGCTGTCATGTAATGGAATTTCTCATCTCACACGGTGCTTGCATAGGGATACATGCAAACACTAAAAGGTTTACAGAGCAAAATTGAATTATAATGGAATTCGCCAAGGGTTGGCTTTCGTTGTTTATTTTTCCGTTGTGATTTCACGTCGCACAGATTTTGTTGACGTACAAAGTATATGTGACCTCGGGGGGGGATGAAAGTCATTATTCATGGGTATTTATGAGACCATCAAGGGGGCCTCGTTTAGTTTCTGTGGCGCACCGGGGTCATACTTCTGCTGTGCGCGCACAATGAGAGCCGGAGAATTTCCTTTGGTTTAAGGGCACAAGCGAAGGCGTGATGGAAAGCAGCTGTCCATACTCTCACTCGGCCCTGGGCATCTGACCCCTCAAAACCTCCACCCCTGACCTGTGATGGATTAGATTTGAACCGCAAGAAAATAAGGATGCAGGGGACAAAGCCAGAACGCACACCTGCAGAGTGGACTTGGCATTCCAGCGCTGGACCCATGGACACACGTCCCGGGACGTCAGGGAGACATGCTTTTGATGAGGCAAAATGCCATTAAGGCAGGAGGCCAGCTGTGAGTGTAAAAGTCTGAAAGGTTCACCAGAAAGAGACTCCAGCATACACACGTATTCATCTGAACCCTTAAGTGAATGATGTTTAATATCCTGCTGTAACGAAGGGATTGAATTAAACGACGCTGGCCGTTCTCTTCTCATACTGATGATGATGATGATGATGATTGATTAAATAGGTAACTATGACAACAAGGTCTTTTTAAAATGTTTTGTCTGTTAGCTTGAATTATAATAACTGGTGAAAGATTCTTTAATTTCATCAAGGTAGGTTCTTTTGTACCAGGAAATGCCTAAATGAATTAAAATTTCATCTACCACCATCTTCCTTGAGTTATACTGCATTGAAAAGGGCACAAATAGAAACTTGGTGAAAACCATTCCAATCGCACTTAAATTTGCCAGGGATGACTAAGGCCAAGTGGTCTGATGAGTTCAGATTGACCCTATCTTTGGTTTTCTTCCCTGATGGCACGGCCATATTCCAAGCTTCAAACTTCGAAAGAGCACGAGGAATCATTTTCACACATGAATTCGCCAAGACACTTTTTTAATGCTTTTGTACCGTGGAGGCCAATGGAGACTCTTGTATTTATCCCCCGTTTTCATGGTAGAACCTCGAGTCAATATTCACACATTCATTCACACACTACGGGCAATATGGGAACGCCAAATAGCGTAATCTGCAGGCTTTTGGACCGTGGGAGGAAACCAGGGTATCCGGAGGAAACCCACAAGCATGGGGGGGGGGACATTCAAACTCCATGCACACAGACCTGAGTGGGAATCGAAAGCCAGACCCTGGAGGTGTAAGGCAACAGTGATAACTATGAACTTAAAGTCTTCAAACAGAGGAAATTTATATCCAACATCCCTCATAAGAATCATCCATAGTTATCACCGATAAAGAAAAAAAAACCAGGAGAAATTGCAATAAAGTCTGGGTGTCAGGAGGTTAAAACAAGTTTTCACTGGTGCAATTTATCCCAGCTTCCTTGACTTCTTTATCTCTTGTATTTAATTCCAGTCTGTTTTGGTGCTGAAGAATTTCAACGGTGTGTTGTGACTGAAAAGCCTGAAATGGTTCTAGTTTAAACTGCGGCACTTTTGTGAGGTGACGTTCAGCGTGAACGTGTTCAAAGTGTTAAATTGTTTAAAAAAAAATGTAAAAAAAAAATTGGTTAGAGATGGACAAGGTTGAGGAGGGCCACCCACTATCAGCCCATGCCTGAATGATTCTCAACCAGATTGGATCGTGGAAAGGGGTCACGGTTCAGGGGGACGGACTAAGACACACCGAGAAACCACGACTGCAGGTTCTCTCGAGCTGGCCTTGACCCCGGACTCACTTAAGAGGTTTTTTTTTTCCTTGGACATTCCTTGTCTTTACAGATCACCAATAGTAAGTTATTTTATAGATGCTCGTGTTTTGTGTAGTGAGACTGAGGCTGAGATTTTCCTGCGCAGTTATTGCTCATTGCTTTCACTCTTTTATGCAGTTAATTTATTTTTTATTGAAGTCATATTGGAAAAGGGAAGCCAGACCCAATTGAATTGCATTTAATGAAATGCTTTTCGATGTGGTTTTTGGTCCGCGCTGCAGTGGATGGTATTGATAAGATTTCCCAGAGGGGGGAGACAATTGTGTGAAACGCTGGAAACCATTAGTAAGCCACGGCCCCACGTCTCTCTCTCGCCGTCGTGTAAATACCGCTCCCCTTCACTCTTTCTTAACCGGTATGAATAGGCTTAGTGGTAATGATGATAACAGCAGGAAATGAGCACTCGCCGGCCAGAAGCCGCACTCTGACTTTGCCTGACATTCACCAAAGAGGCGACTGTCTCGGGACTAAAATAACAAAGTCCTGTTGAGTGAAGAGCGGAGTCGAAGTCAGTCAATTTAATTTTTTTCCTTTTTTTCCCCCCACAGATCAAATTACCGCGAAAGAAGAGTGTCGGTGTTGATTTAACGGGAGCACATGGATTGTCTCTCTTTCTTTTTAGTGCCCTTAGGGAAAAGTTTCTAGATATTAACTTGTGTTTGGACCGAGTTTGGATTCACCTCAGGTAGTTATGTCTGATCTGGTCTCATCTTCAGCCTAGATTTCAATTCTTTTTTTTCTTTTTTTTCCTTTTTTTGAGTGTGTGGTTTAATATCTTCTCGGAAATAGACGGCACATCATCTATGAAACTGTCTCATAATCGATTTAATTTTCCCTTTTATTAAAAGAAAAAAAAAAACATTTAATGCTGAATAGTACCAGGACTAAATAAAGGGAGCGAATAGACCTGGCTATCAGACGCAGACCTTTCAGTCGTGTTTAAACTCTTTCAAGTTGAGGTTTATCAGGTCCACTAATTGAATTACTCAAGATAAACGTTTCTTAATGTAATTTCCAGCTTTTGCGTAGTTTTTTTTGGAGTAAATGGTAAGATTCTAATCTATAAAAAAATTTTTAAAAAGTTTTTAATAGAAACAGATGATGGCGTGTTCGTTTTTCTGGACAGAACTTTTGTCACCGTCACTGAGCATGCGTTAATTTAGAGTACCTGCTGCAAGCTTAAGTGCTGTTCGGGACACGAACTGTCCCCGGGGCAAACCAGAATGCGTGTCCCGTGGGGCAGAATTTCAATCAGCGCTTGTTGTATTGTTGGGATGATGTGTTGTGTTTGTCTGGAGGAGACTGGGGGATGGAATGTGCACCGTGACGTGACCAATCAAGGATCATTTGAGGTTCGTTTATGTGCTCTTGATGTCTCAGGGGGCACATCTTAAACCGCTGCCTGCTGGGCCTGCGTTCAATTTGTTACATCGTGAGTCGAGTCCCGGGCTGGATCCGGCGTAGTCCGGATTTTACCTGCTGCTTCTGTCTGCTTTGCATCTATCAGGTTTGTGTCACCTCGTCCAAACGTCACGGTGTTGGAGTGATTTCGACACATTAGGACCTGAAGCTTCTTGTTTATTTATTTATTTATTTTTTGAAAGGTTCCAACAGACTTTCCATCTGTTTACCATAATGTGTGATGAACATGGAGGTATACTGTACGTTCCATGAATTTGTCTCTACAGTCAAATGAAAACGAGAACAAGCTGTTTTTGTAGCTGCCTTCCATATGGCGCATCACCCAAATCTCATATTGCTTCCACACAATTACGTGTCAGTAAAAGACCAGCAAAGAATGAAAAATGAACGCGGCGCTGCGATGCATAGCTGCGAAAAGGCCACCGTACGTAAAGACCGGCCGCGCAATCTCGGTTTTGCTATTAAGCCACGGCTTTACCATCAGAGCACATTAGATCTGTCTCTCTTCACAGTTGATGCCCATTAATAATTGATAGTGCTTTCTTCCCCCATCCCGTGCTGTCAAAACGTTTGCTTCTCCACCCTTCCCCCCCCCCAATACATCTTCGCTCGGTTCCCATCAAGTTCCCAGCCAGCATCGGTGTACGTAGATCATTCAACACGCACGCACACACACACACACACACACACACACACACACACACACACACACACACACACTCTCTTTGGTATAAAAACCTAATTGAATCCATGGCATTTGCATCAATGCAACAGTAATATTTAGTGTCTTGGAAAGATGATTTATTTGGCACCCTTTGTGAAGGGCTGTGAAAACAACGCCCTCTGGACACGGTCTCGCTGCGTAGGGGGCTCCACGCTTCTTTTTCCTTCTTTCATTCTCCCTGTCAAATTCAATAGATGCATTTCGAATGCTGCGCAATCAAGGCTGGCAGCGGTGGCGTGCGTAGTATCGTGTAATCATTTTCTCTGAAGACTGCAAGCCATGCCAACGGTATAATGTGTAAACCATAGAAAAAAGGGAAGAAAAAAAAAAACTCTTGCTGTCTCAGCACTCTATAGAGGATGCTAGATCGATGAAAAAAAAAAAAAGGGGGGGGGTTTCATGTGAGCTGCTTCCAAGGAATATGGCGGTTTTTCATCCAATTCAAGTGGCACATTTTACTAATAACGCACATCTGGACATAGTGATGGGAGACCAGTAAACATTATAATCTTACCTCAACTTTCTCTGGGGTGTTTGGTTATATAGAGAATCAGTCTTCACTATCTCTATTTTCAATAAAACATTTTTAAAGGACATTTTTCTTTCTCCCTTCCCGGTGCTGGAAGTAACCTTTATCTCTGCCACAACAACAGCACCGCGGAAGAAAGCAAAACGGCATCGCACACTGTTTGTGGAATTTTCTCGCCGAAAAAATTAGGAGAATTAAAGTTTGAAATGTCAGCAGAAGTGGAGTTTAAAGGGCAAATAAACTGCACCTGCAGTGAGGGCTGAGGTTCTGACACCTGAATGTTTAACTCTGCTGATGATTCTTGTTGAACTTTTTCGGCTCATCCCGTCAAGGGGTCGCCACAGCAGACCATCCGATCCAAACACGACACGGCGCAGGTTTTAAGCCGGATTCCCTTCCTGATGCAACATTTTTCTAACCGGGCTTGGGAGCGTCACTGCATGCAGTGGCTGAGTAGGACTGGGTGTGGCAACCCAATGCCAGTGGGGCTCGAACCCGGATCCCCAAATCAACAATCTAGAGCCGTAGCC
Organism: Clarias macrocephalus; assembly: GCA_011419295.1. Classification (NCBI taxonomy): domain Eukaryota; kingdom Metazoa; phylum Chordata; class Actinopteri; order Siluriformes; family Clariidae; genus Clarias; species Clarias macrocephalus. The sequence goes on from JAAGKR010004099.1 coordinate 64,874, forward strand.
ACCTGGATGCCATCATTGCTGAATTTTACTTTTAACTTTTCACATGGCGGTTTTTTGTAAGCGTTTGTTAGTTCCATCACTGATTTAAACGTCCTTTGTATAAGCATGCCCTGAGCTGTGTTATTCCTTACATAGTATTACTATCAGCTTAAACTATATGACACATGTTTTATGAAAGATGGATATAAAATGTCATTTAGTAACATTGTGGAAGTTTAATGCGAAGTTGTTGGTTGTGCTATGCCATCAGGTTTTGGATGAATTGTTTCGCTAGTGCAGTAATTGTGGCTAGGCTGGTGAATACATTTAGCTAGCCAGCTAATTCCTGTAAGAGCTAATACAGATGCCATGCTTGCTAGCTACTTTCTTAACAATTAGCTCGATAGCTCTCTATATATAGCTAACTGTGTTTGCTCTATTCATGGATTGCATTCCTGTTTGAGCACAAACTGGGAACTCTTGCTGGCTTACATAGTAACTTGGATGTTTAGCTGCCACGCTAACGTTCCCTTTTTAACGATGGTTTTCCTTCACCAAGCTCTCGCATTGTTGACTAGCAGGACCTCGGATTGATACAGAGCGGACTGATGCTGCTCGAGAGTTCGATTACAAGTGTGTGTAATCTAATGTTAAATGGTTTGGCTGGCTGACAAGTGTTTTGAGGCAGTAAACACAACATCAGACTGAGGTTTGCTAGTTAGCCCTTGAGGTGGAAAGTGATGTGATGGCTGTGTGTGTGTGTGTGTGTATGTGTGTGTGTGTGTGTGTGTGTGTATGTGTGTATGTGTGTATGTGTGTATGTGTGTGTATGTGTGTGTGTGTGTGTGTGTGTGTGTATGTGTGTGTATGTGTGTGTATGTGTGTGTATGTGTGTGTATGTG
>JAAGKR010004100.1:0-28701 GCA_011419295.1 Clarias macrocephalus
GAGACAGCACTTGTTAAAGTAGTAAACGACCTCCTATGGGCCTCTGATCAGGGTTGCGTCACTATACTTGTGCTACTGGACCTCAGTGCAGCTTTTGACACCATTGATCATAGTATTCTCCTTCACAGATTAGAAAAGGTAGTAGGAATTAAGGGAACTGCCCTCTTGTGGCTCAGATCCTATTTGACTGATCGTTATCAGTTTGTAGATTTAGATGGTGACCATTCCTCATGTTCTCAAGTGGAGTTTGGTGTTCCACATAGCTCAGTTTTAGGCCCACTGCTTTTACATGCTTCCTCTGGGCAACATAATTCGTAAACATGGTATTAGTTTTCATTGTTATGCTGATGACACACAATTATATGTCTCAGCAAAACCAGATGAGAAAAACCAGTTTGCTAAAATTGAGCAGTGTGTGCGGGACATAAGAGATTGGATGTTAATTCATTTTCTTCTGCTTAATCCTGATAAGACAGAAGTTCTGGTCATAGGACCACAAGTAGCTAGAAGTAAGCTTTCTGATCACATTGTAACTTTAGATGGCCTTTCTGTTCCATCAAGTGCAACAGTAAAAGACCTTGGTGTGATTATAGATTCCAGCCTTTCGTTTGAAGCACATGTAGATAATATTACCAGGATAGCTTTCTTTCACCTTAGAAATATTGCCAAGATAAGAAACATATTGGCACTAAATGATGCAGAACAATTAGTTCATGCCTTTATCACCTCTAGGTTGGACTATTGTAACGCCTTACTGTCTGGTTGTTCAACTAGGTGTATAAACAAGCTTCAGTTGGTGCAGAATGCAGCAGCGAGGGTCCTCACTAGAACCAGAAGATACGAGCACATCACCCCTATCTTATCTACACTGCATTGGCTCCCGGTGAAATTTCGCATCGATTTTAAGATACTACTTTTGACATTTAAAGCACTAAATGGTCTCGCGCCACTGTATTTGAGCGAACTGTTAGTGTCTTACGATCCGCCACGCCTACTTCGATCAAAGAATTCAGGCTGCCTGTCAGTACCACGTATCATTAAAACTACAGCAGGGGGCAGAGCTTTTTCTTACAAAGCCCCAAAGTTATGGATTAGTCTTCCTATTAATGTTCGGGACTCAGACACAGTCTCAGTGTTTAAGTCTAGGCTAAAAACTTATTTATTTAGCCAAGCATTTTTGTAAATAGATTAGCCTTAAGTAAAGGAGCAGATCTGGGGGACTCATGGACGTAGAGTATTCTGGTGAACTGGTATGTTTAGATGCTGTCCTCCCCACTTCCATTGTTCACTCAGGTTTGTTGACGGTGAGGTGATTGGTTGCTTTACATCTCAGGGAGCCCTCATGTCTGTGTTTCCTTCTGGGTCTCCCTTTTAGTTATGCTGTTATAGTTAGTCCTGCCGGAGTCCCTGCTTGCACTTTGCACTAATATACATTCACCTTATACATGTTGACTGTGACCATTCCTAACTGCCATCTCTCCTTATTTTCTGTTCTCTCCTTTTCTGCTCTCTCCTCTCTCTCTCTCTCTCTCTCCTTTCCCTCTCTCTGTCTCTCTGTCGAGCTATACATGTTCGCTCCTGAGTTGCCAGTGATCCAGACCCCTCTGCCCTCTGGAGCCGTCTAACCCGTCCTGGAGTCCTGCTTCTGGTTGGAGATCTCGTCGCATGGATGCCCCGTGTGGTCTGCCTGGATTCGTATGGTGGCTGGGGATGGTTAAGACTTAACCATTAAGACTGTCCTATCATCGATTGATGCTCTGGGGACCTGTGACTTCAGTTGTTCGATAGCTCAGGACTGGAATCTCCTACAGTCTACCTGAGCCTCCAGGAACAAATACTTTTAATTTTAACACATCTCCTGTTACACTGAACTTCCAGTACACATTATTATGCTGATCAATCCCTGCTATCCGTTATTACCCAGATGAGGATGGGTTCCCTGTTGAGTCTGGTTCCTCTCAAGGTTTCTTCCTATTACCATCCCAGGGAGTTTTTCTTTGCCACCGTCGCCCTCGGCTTGCTCATCAGGGACAATCTTATCATTTAGATTCATACACATTGCATACAGACTTACTTCTTTTTATTGTGTAAAGCTGCTTTGCGAAAATGTCAATTGTTAAAAGCGCTATATAAATAAAATTGACTTGACTTGACTACATGGAGGAAACCCCCAAGCACAGGGAGAGCATGGAAACTCCGCACAGGCCAGAGGCGGGAATCGAACCCGAGGCCTCAGTTCTAATCAATATGTCAACATGCCACCTGTTTTATTTAAGTTGACATTTACTTGTTTTTTTAAAAGTTGACTTTTATTGCCTTGTTCTTTTTATAGTGTTAACAATGTAATGTGCCATTTTCCATCTGTTATTTAGACCAATGGTCTACACAAAATCATTTTGAAAATAAAAATTTAAATACCCTGTATGATTTCAAAATATACAAAAAGCCCACCAAGAGTAATGACATTTTACTATACTAACAGGAAAGCAGTTCATCTAACAGTTGTTTTTTAATTACAGTGACAATGTATAAAAAGGTGACAATAAGGGAAGACTATGCACATGCACAGTTAGAGTATATTGTTTCAATTATAAATGCCACAGGTTTTTTTTTTTTTAAATAATTTATTCTGTGATGGTTGTGCCTTAACTCACTGTGTCAGTGAAAAAGTTTCTTGTGCAAGACCAAGAGATAACTCATATGAATAAAGCCCCAGTATGTGTGTATGCATATATGTAGTATAAATTAGTTAACAAATTTTTTCCCCTATCTATTTTAAATTAAATGAAAAATATTAAAATCTATTTTATTACCAAATAAAGTGAGAGGTTTTGCAAACTGGCAGATAATATTTTGTGCAAGTTTTCTTTGTAGTGAATCACTGCCAGCAAATTGCAACAGTGTTGATTTTTTGATACTACAGTCAACCCAAATATTAACTCATCTGAGGTGGGCCAAGACCAGTCTTTCCAGACCCTTTTTTTCAGATTACCTGTTGTTGACTAATGAAGACTTGGGTACAAGCAGTCCTAAAACTAACAGTGCAGTTGTAGTCTTGAATCATTTGTATCACAGCCATCTTCATGGTTTATAAGTGGAACTGTCTCAGGAGTCCCAACTAGAATTTGGGCATCAGGATGAATCATGTTGGTCTAGAGAGCAGAGGGAGTCAGTATCACTGGTATCTCAGCAATGCCTTATTTCCATAATGCTTTTTAAGGTTGTTTTGGCATTTAGCTTGCATATTGCAGCTTGTTCCTTTTGCTCCATTTAAAGCTAATCCTCCCTTTTAAATGTTTTATTTCTGTTCATTTATTAATTCATTCATTCACTCATCTTCTATACCACTTATCATGTAAAGGGTAGTGGTTACCTGGAGTCTATCCCAGGAGCCTGAGGGCACAAGGGAGGGTACACCCTGGACAGGGTGCCAATCCATCACAGGACACACACACACACACACACACACACACACACACACACACACACACACACACACACACACACACACACACACACACACACACACTATGGGCAATTTGGGAACACCAGTTAACCTAATCTGCATGTCTTTGGACTGTGCGGTGGGAGGAAATTGGACTACCTTGAGGAAATCCCCCAACACAGGGAGAACATGCAAACTCCATGCACACAGACGAGAGGTGGGAAGCGAACCCTTGAGCCTGGGTGTGTGAGTGCTAATCAATATGCCAACTGTTTTATTTATGTTGACATTTTTATTTAAAAACCAGCTACCAGCTGTTAAATTATGGAGACTTGACTTATGGGTACAAGCAGTCCTAAAACTAACAGTGTAGTTGTAGTCATAAGTAATTTATTTAAAATAGAGTTCAAAGCCATCTTCATGGGTTCTAAGTGGAATGGTCTCAGGCGTCCTAACTATAAATAGGGCATTATACAGTGGCAGAGAAATGCAAAACAAAATAATAACCCCCCAAATAAATTAACAAATGAAAAAACAAAATAACAAAACCGAAAACAAATTAAAAAATTAGAAAAAAACAATGACATATCCACTAACAAAATAGCAAATGAGAAAACACAACGACAATTCAGTCAAAGGTAGGTATAGTTTGCGAATATAGTGGAACCTCGGATTGCAAGTAACACGGTTTGTGAGTGTTCCGCAAGACTAGCAAAGATTTTTAATGAATTTTGACTTGAAAAACGAGCAAGACTTGGTCTTGGTTTACGAATACAGAGTATGATGTAGCATGCATGCAATTCTTGTTTTGACGCTGAGCATCACATGATCACAACTGAGCCAATGGTTTTTCTGTCTCTTGGTGGGTAATTGTCTCCCCTGCTTGGTCTTAGTGCGAGTCTCTTACTGGTATAATCAACATCCATGCATGCGTGTACTGTTTACTTTAACACTGTGACAACGTGTGTGCGCGTAAAACATATTTTATTTTGTGTTTGTATTCTTGTGTGTACAGAGCTCGTGAACTGTTTATTATAACAGAAGTGTGTGAGCATGTGTAAAGCAAAAGCAAGTCTCTTTAGAGAGGTAAAAGATCCATTTTGTCTCTCTGTGTCAGCTTGCACTTTGTGTGCGCGCGTCATTGGATACCGTGCCCCTTCACACACACACACCCCTCCTCTCACCTTTACATACATACACACTCCTCCTCCTCTCGCCTTCACACACACGCTCCGACGGAGACACTGCTCTGTCGCGATTCTTTTTAAAAGGTAAAGTGCAGGTTAATTTGTTTTATCTTTAGTTTATAGCAGTGATTCCATTAGTGTGTGTTCACTCGAGTGTCAATATAGAGATTTCTTGTTTATTTTCCCAATAAAACAGTGTTTACGTTAATGTGTGTGCGTGTGTGTAAAACTCAAATAAGAGAGGAGGAAGTCTTACTATATAAGACGAGGGGCTCATTCCTTCTCTCCTCTTACCTTAGCTTTACACACATACACAAACACACATATACAGCGCCTGCGCGCATAAAGGGAAACACTTATCTGTCGGGATTTATTTTAAATAAAGGGCTAGTTTAATGGGTTTGCAGGTTGATTTGGTTTATTTTTACTTTATATTAATAATTTTTATGTATTATTTTTTTGGGCTGTGGAACAAATAATTTGAGTTTCCATTATTTCTTATGGGACAATTCACTGTAAAATTTATATTGCTGATTGGGACTCAATACATAGAAGAAGAACTGCAGCCTCACGACATTTAAAGGACCGTGAAGCTGCTGTACTTATGTATATTATGAGTGACAGATATCTTGTTCAATCAGCAGTAAGAATCAACAAACTGCTGATTGAACAAGACATCTGCCACTCAAGATCAGCAGGTAAAAATTTCATATCACTGATTGGACGAGGCATCTGCCACTCAAGATCAGTAGTTAAAAATTTCATACCTCTGATTGAATGAGATAAGTTGCCCTCAGCTTGCTCATTTCATTAATTCAATCTTTTCATTGTGTAAAACTGTAAAAGAAAAATAACATATCCTTCGGGTGCAGAGGAAAGAAAAAAGAAGAAAAGCGAGAATGAGAAAAAAGCAAGATAACGGTATGTTAATAAAAAAATGAATTAATATAAGCTATGTTGGCGGCACGGTGGTGTAGTGGTCAGCACTGACACCTTGTACCTCCAGGGTCCGGGTTTGATTCCCGGCCAGGTTCGATTCCCGTCTGTGTGTGTGTGGAGTTTGCATGTCCCGTCTGTGTGTGTGTGGGTTTCCTCCGGGTACTCCGGTTTCCTCCCACAGTCCAAAGACATGTAGGTTAGGTTAATTGGCATTTGCGAATTGGCCGTAGTGTGTGAATGAGTGTGTGTGTGTGTGCCCTGCGACGGATTGGCACCCTGTCCAGGGTGTACTCCTGGGATAGGCTCCAGGCCCCCGTGACCCTGAATACAGGATTAAGCGGTATAGAAGATGAGTGAGTGAGTGCTAAGCTATTTTATGAGCTGGGTATAGATTTTTAAAATAAAAATAAGCTTCTGGTTCATAAACTTGTTACTGATAACAGCTAATCATTATTTACATTAGCCTACCTTTGGGGTCTTTGTTATTATATTCCAATATCATTATGCCTCAATTAGCTAGTTATAGATTAAGAGTTGTTGTTTTTTGTGTACAGATGACTCGCTGTTTAATAATTAATGTTGTTAAAATAGCATTCTGTTCCATCAACTATAAACTTCACTGGGAGCAATGTTGAAATATTATGGAGGTGGGGCACAACTAACTGTGAGATTTATACTGTGCAATCGTATTGGCGGCATAGAGGGGCCTCCAAATGAAATTCTGCATAGGGCCCCATAACGGCTTGGGCCGGGCCCGACCTATGCAATTGAATGAACTTATGATAATATAAATTTATTTAATTTGAACCAACTATATACACATGACTGAGCAAAAAAAAAAAAAAAAAAAGTCACATGGTCAAATAAATAGCACAGCTACAAATGATCATGTGTCTTTCTGATATTTTTTCTATGACCAAAATAATAATAATATGTTTTTTTAATTTTAATTGTAAGAGTTCATTTTTGGGACATTATTCCTATATTCTGGTAGTTTTTCAGTTTTAAAATTTACACCTGGGGTGCTGTTTAGTTCGTAATGGAGTAGGATGTGGTTTAGGAAGCTCTTTTGGATTGTTGTTATAATTATTATTAATCAAAACCCGTAGAACAACTGACCTTTGTGTGATTCACCACCGCGCAATGACCCCTCTTTTCTTCAGGCAGTTTCTGTAATTGACACAGAAGCATTAAAGTTCGAGATATTGTCCTGTTTGAGGAAAAAAATTGGGGACATTTTTAAGGCAAAGCTACAGTTGCATTGGGGGAAGACTTTCTGACAAGAAAATCTGAGCAAAAGGCTGTGAAGACACAACTGGCTAAAGGGACCCATAAGGGAAATGGTGACCTTACTCCCTAAATGTACAGATGACATTGCTGCAATTCAAAATAAGATACATCTCTTTTTCTTTTTTTCCGTAGTTCCGTAGAATCTGTGATCCGTCTTTAAAGATTTAATTTAAGCTAAATATGTCACGTTTATTTTATACATGTTTGACATATATACATATGTGGGTTCAAAAATCTTAAAAAATGTTAATAATTTATCTATACACTCTTGTAACTGGGGTTGCAAAGCCTTAAATAACTTACATTTGCACAAAACTTTCTGTTCTGTTTAATCTGTGGGAGCCTTTTTGTTTTCCTTCTACGTTATGTTCACTCTCCAAGTCATGGTCACAGTTACTGTGAGAGCGACTTTTGTTTCAGATAGGAGACATTGCTGTCTCCTAGGATTACTGTTAGGATGGAGACTCTAGATGTTGGTTTTGTGTGTGTGCATGTGCGTGCATTTGAGTGAGGGTTGTGTGTCATCCTTCTGGCTCTTTGCAAATGTTATTGTCATTTTATACCTTTTTACATAAACTCCTATATAGGCACAGGTTTAGTTGGGAGTAGTACACCTATCTGTTTCCTTAGCTGGAACATCAGAGGTATAGGTAATCCTATTAACAGATCTAGGGTTTTTATTCACCTGAAATGATTACATGCTAATAAGGTGTTTTTCATCTTTAAGTTAAAGATCACCATATATCATTTTAATTTAATTCTAAATCACGGGATGTGACCATCCTGTGTGAAACTATGTTTCTGATCCCTTCACTCTAGCTCTCACTACATAATAGAATAGATTTTTTTTTTATTGACAGTCATCTTAATCCCTCTGTTGTTTCTTCAGACTATCTAAGCATTGTAATTTCTAACAATGCTCCCTTGAAATTCTAAATTTTTTTTGTCACATACACAGTATTATATAAAGTGAAATGCTTATATGACTGCTTATGACCTTTCCAGTTTCCAATAAGAATATGAAGTATACAATAAGCGAATTTTTATAAAAATGTAAAATAGAAAAAAATATATAAAAAAACTTTTGCTGTAAAAAGAGTTTAAATTTACATTATGTACAAATAATAGAAAAAAATAAACATAAGAATATAAAAAATATATAATAAAATATGATAAAATAAATAAGAGCTGAAGTGGAATGTAGAAACCATGTCCAGTTAAGATCACAGTTCTGTGGTGTGCAAAATGTGTCATTACCGTAATATAAAATTACCCTTGTCCCATAAGGCCTCGTCTCATGTCTGCGTGTCTGTGGTGCCGCCCGAGTTAAAGATCTTTAGAAACAACCAGTGTTGGGTGTAACGCATTATAAAGTAGCATAAGAATACTTGGATTATGTTTTTGATGTAACGAGCAATGTAATGCGTTACGTCCGCCATTTAAGTACTCAGTTATTTATTTATATTTTCAAAAATGTAATCCGTTATTCAGACAATTTATGTAATCCGTGAGCCAGACAGCAATGATTCCGTTAGTGTGTGTTTAAGTTGTCCTACAAGCCCCGCCACGATAACCTGCCCCTCAATTATTCATGCTGTAAGTAGTTAACAGATTATGCCAAACTTCGCTGAGTGATGATCATAGAATAATTATAAAGGTCTTGACTAAAACAACATGTGTGAGGAATCACAAAGAAGTTTTCATTTTCTGCAATGGAAAAGTACTCTAACTAGTAATGCTGTAATGATTACTTTTTAATGACAGTAATTTTGTAATGTAATTAGTTACTTAAAAAAATAATGTCCCCCAACACTGGAAACAACAAATCTGTAATTTTGCTGGATGCTGAAAAAGCTTTTAATGAGGTTGAGTGGGAATACTTGTTTGCAGTATTAAAGAAATTTGGGTTTGGTGATAAAAGTATCTCCTTCATACACCTCCTTTACAAATCTTCACAAGCTTGTGTTAACATAAATGATCTTAGCAATGATTATTTTGTGCAGATTATTTTTTCACTCTTGGAACCTGGCAGTGGTTTCCATTGTTGCCACAACTTTTGTGCCACAACTTGCCATTGAACCATTATCCATTAAGTTTGTCCTGCTTTTAAAAGGTATTATTCGTAATGGATTGGAGTACAATTTATCCCTACATGCTGATGAGTTGTTGGAACTGAGCCTGCAGCCTCTATTCCTCTTATTTTAACTATTTTGAATAATTAGTTTTTTTTCTCATGATATTAAGTAAATTTGCATAAGAGTGAATATTAGTAAAGCCTTTATTTTGTCACATATACATTACAGCACAGTGAAATTCCTTCTTCGCATATCCCAGTGCAACTGGGGTCAGAGCGCAGGGTCAGCCATGGTACAGCGCCCCTGGAGCTGTTAGGGTTAAGGGCCTTGCTCAAGGGCCCAACAATGGCAACCTGGCTGAGCTGGGAATCGAACCTTCCGATCAGTAGCTCAGTGCCTTAGCCCTCTGAGCCACCACTACCCCAGTCAATAATGGTGCTTTACAGCTTGAGCACCTAAACTTGTACTTGAAACATAATTTTAAGGCGTTAAACTTTTTGGAATTACAGTGACTTATTGTCTACCTGACCTTTCCCATACCAACTTCTCCCCTCTTATTTCTGGTGTAAAATCTGATATCCAGGGATAAAGCAATTTACAATCACTTCCTTTATTTCTGCCTCAATAGTTTTGATTCCTAGGATAAAAAAATTAATTAAAAAGAATAAGCTCTTTTTTAAAAAAAGTGGGAACTCTACTAGAATCTCTAAGACCTTATTACAGGGATGTAGGCACAGTGATGGACTTGCTCCACCTACTTTTCAAATAAACTACTAGGCTCTGAATTTTTAATTCAAAAATTAATTTTTTGGATGAACTCATTTGAATCCTATTGGTGCAAATTAAAGTTACTATCTTGTAGATCATCACCTCAACTTTGCACTTCCTTTCCAATCAAAACCGCTCAATATACTGATAATCCAGTGGTACTTAATACACTTAAAATTTTATATCAGTTTAGACATCAATTTAAATTTGGATCTTTGCATCAGCAGGGTCCACTGCATAAAAATCATTTGTTCGATGAAGTCTTTAAAAGGCTTGCTAGTCTGTCCTTGGAGTATAGGCTGCCTGCAGCTCTTTTTTTTACCTACAAGTTTGCAACTTTGTATCCAAGTGTTTTCCCCAATTTTCCTTTTATATCTCCGGAGCAACCCTGGGAAAGCCTAATCACATTTAAATCCACATCAGCAAGGTGTGATTTATTTTATCTTATTTTTATTTTATTTTATCTCATCACTAATCAAATGTAAAATGACTAAAATCAGGGCTGCTTGTGAAAATTAATTGGGGTTGCCTTTGAGTGAGGAATGCTGTGAGAAAACCATAGACATTATACGTTCCAGCACTTCCTGTGCCCACCTCAGTTTTATTCAGTTGAAGGTTTTTGTCAGGCGACGCAGAGAAATGAAGAGAGTTAGAGGTGCAGGATTGTGCAGAAGTGCAGATTTACAACACCAAAGGGGCGTGGCTTAGACGCGGTTTTCGGGGGGAAATCCTAGTGACGTAATTCAGAGCTGGTGCAATGGGTCGAAAAGCCAGTTAAATCAATCAGCGGTGCGTGAATCAGAAAAGGAGAGCGAGCAGAGACGTAAACGCGAACCGAAGCGAGAGTTCGAAACCAGCAGGGAGACAGAACAGCGAACAAGATCCAAAAACGAGAGGCTAGAAACAAATACGAGACGAGGTCGAGAACGAAAACAACGAACACGAAAAAGAACCGCGAGAAAACTGGGCTCTGAAGGCACGCAATAATCTGGCAGCGAGAGAGCGCTCTACGCTTCCTTAAATGCCGGGAGAAATTAGTTGTGAATGGGATGCCGGTGTGTAAAGGGACGGGCGTGTGAAAAAGCATGATAGCCAGGAGAAAAACATGAGAACGTGAGAGAGAAGGCACGATAGCGTGGGGGGAAAAGGATAAATGAATGACGGCGGTTGGTGACAGAAACGTGACAGTTTTGCACAGAGTCCATTTCTCCAAGTCAAGGATGGCAGAATTATATCATGATGTTGACGATGTGACAGGTACCATGCCTTTCCCTGTAATTTAAGTCACATGTTCTTTTTGTGCCCAAACTTACAGGACTTTTGGACATTGTTTTTTTTCAATATAATATCCATTATATTTGGGATACAGTTGAAATCATGGCCATTAATTGTGGCATTCTAGATGATTCAGTTCTGCACATAAAGATATCATTTTGTCATCTTTATTGGCCAGACTTTCCATACTCTTACACTAGAAGTCCATTAAGTGTTAAAGATGACCTTTTCTTAAAATAAAGAAGATTATATTAAGAAGATAAAAGAGGTTCTACTGAGATGTTCTTTATAAATGGCAACCGCTTATTTTCTATTTCATGAATTTACAGGTGTTGCCTAAACGATTATTTGAACAAGGTTATTTATCGGAATGTATGTATGACCTATATAAATCACACACAGATGTGGAGGGTGTGTGTGTGTGTGTGTGTGTGTGTGTGTGTGTGTGTGTGTGTGTGTGTGTGTGTGTGTGTGTTTTTGGTCATGTGTACATTGTGTTTTTTGAAAGTGTTTCTTTACATTTTCTTTTCTCTTGTTCTATAATAATATAGCAAGGCTCATATAAATCAAAATTATTAATTTTCTTAATTATCACTGACCTATTTTGTGTTGCCGGCACAGATCTGTGATTCTTGGGTTTTAAGGGTTAATGTGGATATGACAGAGAATATGGTAAACCACTGATAAAAATCAGGCATGAAGATATTGCTAAGATCATTAATGCCAACAAATACCTTAAAGTGCTATGCAAACGAAAGGGATAAGCAGACACTAAAAAAGCTCAGGTCCTTTGATGTTTGCAACAAGATGTTGAAGATCATAGTATTGTATTGGGGTGGTGATGGGGGGGGGGGGGGGGATGGGGGTTTCGTTAGGGTATTTTTGGGGCGTCATTAATGAAGATAAGGGCAAGATGCCCTGTGGACAGTTTTGAGGTGGCTATGGAATGGAGGACAATAAACAAATTTTATTCACTGTGGAAAATATATCACTTAATTTCCATACATTATTGGTCAAATAGCAATCAGAAAAAAATTAAATGAGTTAATTACTGTGAAGTCTAAGTGTAAGTGCATTGTTTGAATATACTCACTGGACACATTTTACATTTTTGTTCTGGGATTCATTGTACATACTCATGCTACTCATTATATCAGTGGACTGTACAGTACAACTCTACAACTCAACAACTGTGATCTTGCACTTAATTGAGAAGAGCAAATCAAAACTAAGTTTAAAAAAGGAGGAATATTTGATAATGTATTTTTAGATCTGTATAAAGCATTCAACACAGTCAATCACAATGATTTAATCTTGAAAATCTTAATTTCTTATCTAGAGTACTGGGATGACTGTATTCATGTTTATCTAATAGGGTAGAGATTCTGATGATTTTTCTAATAACGTGAGGTGTACTATGGCTGTCCTACAAGAGTCAGTGTTAGATCCTATATTATCCAGCCCATTGATCTCCTTAACAGAGTTATGATGAAGCTTTGCAAATTAATGCAGATGATCAATGGTGGGATTAATAAAGTAAATTTTATCCATTATTGTACTTAAGTATTTTTTTAAAAGTACGTTTGTGTGTTTATTAAAGTATTTCCATTTTGGGGCTTTTCAATTTTACCCCATTATATTTTAGAGTCAAACATTATACTTCCTACTTCACTACATCTCCATCATCACATTCAACATCTGTCCTTCCTTTTTATTTATGTGTGGAAAAAATATGTGCAAATTCAAGCATGGCAATCAGTGTTCAGCACATGCTTTATTTTATTTGCCATGACTTGTTGCTTGCACATGTTAGATGTACCTACCTAACACAGCAGATATAAGATCAGTGCAACATCCTATAATACATGACTGAAGAAAGTCACTGCAGCAATCATGGCCTTATTTGAACAATATCTTTTGATATGTTGTGGAACTCTTTGGGGAGTCATTAATTGTCAAATGCCCTCTCTCCTTGACTCATTCCATTATGACCCCCCCCCACCCCTGAGAATTCTTACTTATACTGTACATCCAAGCAAATACATAAATGTAAACACATTTTGTGTCAGCTATCATTTGATTTAATGAAAACCATGTACTTCATGCACTTCTTCTTGACCTGAAGCACCAATCACTCTGGAATAGAGTAAATTCTAAGAAGAACCTGTGTCACTGTTCATTCAAGATGTTTGGATAAAGCTTGACTCATCTCTCCTATTCCTTTGTGGTGCCCTATTATTATTATTATTATTTTTTAAAGATTTGATCCTGATACCAAGTGTGTTGTAAAATACTTGTAAAATTGCTCAAATATCATTGCATAGATTAAATCCACTTTAAGCGTAATCTCACTACACAACTTACTGTTTCTCTCCCCTGGTTCCTCATTCTTCACATTGATAATATAAACAACTTTAATGTGATAATGAAGTGGAACTGTATTTTTGGTTAGGAATAATCGTACAACAAAAAACACCATGTAGTGATCCGCTGGAACAGCAATAAGATCAGCATAGGTTTTAAAATTTAATGCCAGCAAGATAAAGTAATGTAAAGCTTTGTGTATTAGCTTGTAGTTGATTTCACTAGTCAGTTTGTAACTTAGTAGCGCATCTTTTGATTTTTCAGAGAAATTGATTTTCCATTTTTTATGGAAGATTTTTCCATAAGAATTTCTATGTGTTATTCAAGAATTGTTTAAATATTTGTATCGCATTCAATATCCTGTGCAAAGCCCCCCAAATTTATAATTTGTAATTTTTTATGTATTCTGCCCAACAGGACTAAGATTAGGAGTAGGAAGAATGATGGGGCCACATCATTCTTCCTACTGGCTACTTCTTACTGGTGGCTTAGTACTCTCACCTTACACCTCGAGGTCCTAGGTTCGATTCCCGCCTTGGTGTCTGTTTGCATGGAGTTCTTCCCGTGCTTGGTGATTTCCTCTGGGCACTCTGGTTTCCTCCCAAAGTCCAAACACATGCAGGTTAGGCTAATTGGTGTTCTCAAATTGCCCCTAGTGTGTGAATGTTGACCAGAGGTCCTACAAGGGCTTAAAAATAGTAAGGATTATAATGGTCACCACTAGCATCCACAGTCCCTAATTGGACTACAGAGTTCCTAGATATTTGGGATGGACACTTTCTACTGCAGATAGAGAAACAAGCAAATATTTTAATGATAAAAACACCATAGTTTTTCATACGTTCTATCAAATGCCCACTAGATGAAGCCAAAAGACAGCAAATGAAGCATTTTCCCTGTTGAACTTTACATATCTTTTCCTTAAAACAAGGTCAGATCATTCATGTAAATAAATAAATAAATAAATACACTTAATTATTACTTTTAAATTATTTTATAATTATCTGTATTTGCCTGAACACCCTACTACAGGGCTCAAACTCTTTTCCCATGACGGTGACACCACTGTGCAGCTCCAAAGGTGGGGATCCCTACAGCCTCCAAGTTTGTTGTTAGGATAGTGTGGCTTGTACCAGGTGCCCAAAATCATGGCACAGATCAAGGTATTGGTATAGCTGGTTCTAGATCAACAGGTCACATGAGCTGACAGGACTTGCTGCAGGTAGGTCAATTGCCTCTAGCTCTCACTCACTCACTCATCACCTATACTGCTTTATCCTGTAATCAGGATTGCAAGGAGCCTGGAGCCTATCCAGCCTAGGGGGTTTGTGTATTGTAATAAGGTCCAGAGCTCGATTGTATGGTTCCTATTGTGAAAATCAGATAAAATGTGCATTTATAGTTAATCTTTTATATAGTCATAAATATGGAAAAATGTACATTTGTTGAATAAACAAGAATAAACAAGATTTTTTTAAAGGCATGTTTGCCCAGGGCACACTAGAACCACCACTGCACCATAGCTTCTCAAACCTTATTGTACCCCTGTCACTATGATTTAATCTCCTTGTAAGATCATTCCTGAAGCTTAATGTACCCAGTCCTTAAACCAGAACATCCCATCACAGGAAAATAATGGAATGAAGACACTAGTTTAAATCTTTCTTTTAAAAATACTGAAAAAAAAAATTGATTCTGCTCATGCAGTCCACTTAGGTAGAGTGGATCTGTTTTTGCAGGTAATAGCTAATCTGTGACCCAGCATGTTTGTCAAAATTGAGTTAAAAGTGTTCACAAAGTTGACAAGTTGACAAACACCACTGCAAGGTTGTTTGCAGATTTGCACCATAAACCTTTTAAACACCCACAGATGAAAAAAAAAACCTCCTCTGTTTAGGATTTATATTACATGCGCACACAAGTGTCTCCATCATAGTTGTAAAAAACAGCCGAAAAAAACCAGTGGACCAATGGTGATGGGTCTCCAGTTGCCCCTTTCCTTTAGTGCCCTATATAAGAACGTTATTAACCGCTTGAGTCACAGTCTATCAGCATCTGCATAGTATAATCAGATCTGGCCTCAGGTATTCTTGATTTGGTTAAAGATGGATATGACGATTTAGGCTGTTATGAGCTTGCTGAATAACTCATTATCAGATTCATTCACTAAATGACATTGGCCCAGTCTCTTAAAGGCTACATTCCCTTTCCATCTTTCTTTTAATTCAATTAAATTTAATTACATTTTATTTGTATAGTCCTTTTAACAATTGTCATTATCGCAAAGCTTTACACAATCAAAAGAATTATTTAAGTTTGTATGGAATGTGAACGTGTATGAATGAAAATGGGCAGATAGTCCCTGATGAGCAAGCCGAGGGCGACAGTGGCAGGAAAACTCCCTAAGATGGCAATAGGTAATTGCTTCATAAATCTCTAACATTGTGATTGGACAATACATGTTCTACAATCTGTCCAGAAACATTTCTGACCACCTTTCCAAATTTACTGAACATTTCCAAATATTAATTCGACCACCAAAAACAGATTCACAAGTAATCTGCCGTCTCAACTTCTTACTATAACCCTAAATGCAGATGATCAAGACGAAGTGACTAACAGCATAGGCACTATTTTAATGAAGACACTAGACACTGTTGCCCCAATTAGATTAAAAAGAAAAAACACCTGCACCTGGTACAAGGTACATGGTACGCCCTCAAGAGAGCAATACGTAACCTCGAGCGAAAGTGGAGAAAAACTAAATGAAGGTTTTTAGAATTGCATATACATACAGGCTCTAATAGCTGCTAGGACCAAGCTCTAAGGCAAAATGATAACAATGAACAAAAACAATCCCAGGTTCTTATTTAGTTCAGTGGCTAGACTAACAAAACCTAAGAGATCTGCAGAGAGTATTCCATCACAGTTTAATAGTGAAGACTTTATGTATTTCTTTAAGGAAAAAATCAGCCTAAAGCTCCACATCTAGATTTTTCGGTGCTTTACAGATACAGTATAGGACAGGAAGAGCTGTACAAACTTATCACCACAGCTAAATGACCAACGTGTTTGTTAGATCCATTCCAACTTGATTATTAAAAGAAGTGATACATTTAGCTGGAGAGTCACTTCTAAAAGTTTTCATTATATATAGGTCACATCCCTAAATCTTTCAAGTTGGCAGTTATTAAGCCTCATCTTAAAAAAAAAAAAAAACTAACCTAGACCATAATGAAATAACAAATTACAAACCGATTTCAATCCTTCTGTTTATATTAAAAATATTAGAAAAGGTGGTGTCAGCTCAAATATGCGCATTCTTATGGGAAAACCGTATCTTTGAAGAATTTCAGTCAGGTTTCAGGCCCCATCATAGAACAGAAACTGCGTTAGTTAAAATCGCAAATGAGTTGTTTTTAGCTTCAGATCAAGGCTGCATCTCAAGACTCATCTTACTTGATCTTAGTGCTGCATACGACACTATAGATCATAATATTCTTATAGATCGCTTACAAAATCCCATAGGTATTCAGGGATAGGCATTATAATGGTTTAGATCCTACCAGTCCGATTGATACCATTTTCTAGATCTGAATGGACAACTGTCTGGTGTAATGCCAGTACAATTTGGGGTCCCACAAGGGTCAGTTTTAGGACCTCTGCTGTTCTCCATATACATGCTGAATTTGGGTAACATCATTAGAAGACATGGGATTAGTTTCCACTGCTATGCTGATAATACCCAGTTATCCATCTCATCGAAACCAGATGAAAAATCCCAGTTGCCTAGATTGTGGCTTGAAGGATGACCTACTGTATTAATACCAGCTAGACAGTGAAAGACCTGGGCGTAATACTAGACAGCAACTTGTCCAGTGAAATCATATTTCCAATATTACAAAAACAGCCTTTTTCCACCTTAGAAATATTGCCAAGCTTAGGAACATTTTATCCATGTCTGACAGAGAAAAGCTAGTTCATGCATTCATGACCTCCGGACTATTGTAATGCATTACTTTGTGTCTTGCATCCTCATTAAACAAAGCTACAGTTAGTCCAAAATGCAGCCGCCTGGGTTCTCACCAGATCAAGACAAATTGATCATATAACCCCAATACTATAATCCCTGCACTGGCTACCTGTTAAGTTTAGAATTTATTACAAATTAGCATTACTTATGTACAAAGCTCTAAATGATTTGGCTCCCACGTACAGTTTTCTGATACTTTACAACACGCAACGCTGCTTAAGATCACAAAAGTCTGGATTTCTGGAAGTTTCCAGAATATCAAAGTCCACAAAAGGTGGTAGAGCATTTTCATATTTGGCTCCTAAGCTTTGGAATAGCCTTCCTGATAATGTTCGGGGCTCAGACACAGTCTCCTAGTTTAAAAGCAGACTCAAGACTCATCTATTTAGCCTAGCATACACATAATTCATCCCATAACCTCATACTCCAGTACATTTAAATGCACACTCTAGTGCTGCTAATATAATGAATGGCAACTATGCTAATTATTTTCCACCTGTTCTTTCTTTTTCTACCCCATCCCGAGGCACCTGGAGGTTGTGGTAGCTCCAGTAGACAGAGGCCAATCCTGCAAGGATCCTGAGGCATCCAGAGAAGGACCACCTGCAGCTGGATTCTGCTTCATTATGATTTGGAGCTTCACACACTGCTCCTGAGCTTACAGTGATCTAGACCCCCTCCGTCCTCTGCACCAGTCTGACTTATCCTGGTGCCGAACCGAACTGGACTCCATGTTAACCTAGACAACTTCTGTTATGTCGAACTGCCAGCTGCCTAACACACAGTATGTCTACAAAAAATTTATATATCTGTTTTGACCCAAATGAGGATGGGTTCCCTGTTGAGTCTGGTTCCTCTCAAGGTTTCATCCTATTGCCATCCCAGGAAGTTTTTCCTTGCCACCGTCGCCGTCTTCCTTGGTTTGCTCATCAGAGACAATCTGATCACTATGATCTACTGTATATACAGTACATTTTTAATTGCTCCTACACATTTTCATAACATTCTTTTAATTTTGTGAAGCTACATTGAGACAATGACCATTGTTAAAATTGCTATATAAATAAAATTGAATTGAATTGAATTGAAATTCCGCCAACCTAGCCAGGTTCTTAGAGAACATTATCTGGTGACTCCTTTATGTTGCCCATCTAGAAACATAAAAAGGCTGGAAGGATTTCTTAACACTTGGCCTGCACTAATTGATTCTTATTTGACTGATTTCTGACTCACTTAATCAGGAGGGGTTTCTTTCCATACTTAACAGAATTGACCATACATCGATCCTTGATAAACTCTAATACTCATATAGTGACAAGAAAAAGTATGTGAACCTTTTGGAGTTTCATATTTTTCTACTTTAATTTGTCAAGGGTACTGACAAAGATATTGTGCTTAAAATAATCACACAACATTCAAAATGGTAGTGGAAAAAGTAAGTTAACCCTTGGAATTAATAATGACCCTACATAATTTGTTTTTCTGAAGCAATTCTGTTGTGGACTTGCTCTGGTGTTTTGATTTTTCTTTCACCATACTTTACGGTTGGGATCATGTTTTTCTGATATGCAGTGCCCTTTTTAGGTCAGATGTAGTGCCGCGTGTTCTTTCCAAATAGTTCAATCTTAGTTTTATCAGTGCTCAAAACATTTTGCCTATTTCGCAGTGGAGTGTCGATGTGCTCGTGTGCAAATTTTGGGTTTTCATTTGCTGTAAGCCATAATCATCAAAATGTAAAGCAATAAACACTTGAAATATATCAGTTCCTTGTGTAATGAATCCAAATAAATTTAATTGCTGAAATAAATAAACATTCCAATGATATTCTAATTTATTGAGATGCACCTGTATGTATACACACTTCAGGAAAAGAAAAATAGTATCGAGGTACACATGTCCCTCCTGAGCTGCTAATGATCCAGACCCCCTCTGCCCTCTGGACCTGTCTGACTTGTCCTGGTTCTAGTTGGAGATCTTGTCGCATGACGATCCGTGTGGTCTGCTTGAGATGTGTATTGTGACTGGGGACAGTTCCACTTTACCATGAAGACGGTCCTAGCCCTGGCTGATTAAGTCAATTGTGAGGACTTGTGACTGCAGTCACTCCACTGGAATTTCCTACAGTCTACTGTACCTGAGCCTCCAATAACAAGCTCAATTCCATATTAACCTCAAGACACCATCTGCTATATTGAACTTCCAGTCTCCTAACACACTGTATGACTGCAAAACTATTCCTGCTATCCGCTATATCACCCAAATGCGGATGGGTTCCTGGTTTCTCTCAAGGTTTCTTCCTATTGCAATCTCAGGGAGTTTTTCTTGCCACCATCGGCCTCAGCTTACTCATCAGGGACGATCATTTTGATTCATACACATTTTGCACATTTTATACACATTTCTATAATTTTCTTCTGATTCTGTAAAGCTCCTTTGCAACAATGGCCATTGTCAAAAGCGCTATATAAATAAAACTGAATTGAATTGAATCACCTGGTCATTTAGTACAAGCTACAACATAGCTAGATAATGTTTCTGTGCCTAGACCTGACCAAGAGAAGCAACCGCAAACCATAACACTCCCTACAAAAGCTTGTACAGTGGGCACTATGCGTGATGGCTGCATAGCTTAATGCGCTTGTCTTTTTCCCTTGACATCATGGTGACATCACAGTGAACTCATCAGACCACATGACCTTTTTCTCTTACTATAAAGTTAAATATTTATGCTAGCAAATATAAGCCTTTTTAGGCCCCACTTGTTTTCCTATGGATTCTTTTTTTCCCCCACCATGTTGGACTTTTTGGGGGTTTTAACATGCTCAGAAACTCATGAAAATTGGGATGACTGAGAGTCTGTGCCCCGGGCATGGCACAGGTCCCTCAGTGGTCCTCAACATGAGATTTTGCTGCAAAGTTCATACACTCTTGCACGTATGCACATGAAACCAGGTACACATCTAGATATTGAGCTGAACAACTTTTGCACTGCATGACTTGTGCTCAACTCAACTCAACAGGAAGTCAGTAATTTTGGGTCATTCGCAAAACACACCTGATGGATTTTGATATACACACATAACACACACTAACAAGTCACATGTCTTACACACACCTCACAAATGTTAACACACAGACTGACACACCCACATGTCTCACACACACACACACACACACACACACACACACACACACACACCCACACGCACACACACACACACACACACACACACACACACACACCCAGACGCACACACACACACCCAGACGCACTCAACAAATATTTAGGGCCCAAACTGACATCAGTGTGACGTGTTCAAGTTGTGTGGTGCACCTGGGCGACAATTTGTAGGTCTTAACAAGCTCAAATAACACACAGGCACTGGGGAGGCGATGGTAAAAGGAACTTGAGCCCGCTCATCGTTGCTTGCAATTAATCTTGATTAATATTGCTAGCAAATTGGTTTCTTATGATTACACAGCTGTTTAATCCTAATCCTATGAGTTCTCGTCACATTGCATTCATATGGAAATGCTCTACTGTACTCTCACTATTAGCTATTGGCAGTGTTTTTACCATGCAACTTCACCAAGTGTTTGTGATCTCCAATCATGACACATTTTTTCTTTCATCATTTCTGAGCTATGCATGATCGACATATTAAGTGGGGAAACTGGATTAACATATCATGTTACATACATATAACATATAATGAACAAAAATATAAACGGAACACTTTTGTTTTTGCTCCCATTTTTTATGAGATGAAATCAAAGATCTGAAACATTTTCTACATACACAGAATAACCATATCTCTCAAATGTTGTTCACAAATCTGTCAAAATCTGTGATAGTGAGCATTTCTCCTTTGCCGAGATAATCCATCCCACCTCACAGGGGTGCCATATCAAGATGCTGATTAGACAGCATGATTATTGCACAGGTGTGCCTTAGACTGGCCACAATAAAAGGCCACTTTGAAATGTTCAGTTGCACAGTTGTCACACAGCACAATACCACCAAATAAAACAAAACTGCACATTTCAGAGTGGCCTTTTATTGTGGGCACGTGTGTGAGGTGGGATGGATTATCTCGGGAAAGGAGAAGTGCTCACTATAACAGATTTTGACAGATTTGTGAACAATATTTGAGAGAACATTTGTATGTAGAAAATGTTTCAGATCTTTGAGTTCATCTCATAAAAAATGGGAGCAAAAACAAAAGTGTTGCATTTATATTTTTGTTCAGTATATGTATTTTCTTTTTCAAACAGTGAACTGTAACATTTTCTTATGTTGATTATTCTAAAGATAATTCGTGAATATAGAGTGTAACTCATTTAACAGTAAGAAGTTATAATTAGTTTATTTCTGATGCTGTGCACAATCATATTACTTTAATGTCACTCAATTATTGGAGAAGGAACTCCAGGAAGGAAAATTACCTTTGACTCATTCCGGCCACAGACTAAGACTACCTGGCCAAAACATCACACTAATATTTCTTAGATCACCTTATTGCCACATAACATTGCTGAGCCTAGATGTGACCAACTGGAGCAACCCCATGCCTCCTGAGGCACTTACGTCTGATGGTGCATCACCTTACCTGCTTCCCTTCTTATACTGACACACTGCTCTGGAATAGGGTCAATATGGACTTATCAGACCACGTGACCTTGTCATTTTGCTCCAAAAATCAATCTTTATGATTTCTAGGAAATTTAAACCCTTTTCTGATTAGTCTCAATAACAAGTAATTTTCCTATGGGCACACCTACTTTATGGTAAGGAGCTAGTGCCAAAGAACATTATAAATCGATCATTGATATTAATACCACTGACAGATGAAGTAAATATTAATAATTGTTTGAATATCATTGATAAACTCATTACAATGGTATCTGTCAAAATCCAATCTATGGACACTTCACATACCTCACAATTTGGAGGACCTGTTGTTAATATCTTGGTGCCAAATACCACAGTACACCTTTAAAGACCTTGTGGATTCCCATGCCCTAACGGGTCAGCGCTGTTTTAGTGGGACCATTTTATGTTTAAACCATAATTCGGTTTGAACTTTATGGCAGAAACGAGCCCTTGACATACATATAAAATAACTAAATATCTAGATCTCTTATCTATTGTTATGACTAAACTAAAGATTTAACTAACCACCAAACTAATGCAAAACAGCTTTAAATAAGAACAAATCTTCTGTAGGAAAACAGAAAACAGCAACAGTTTAGTATTCATAATAAATTATTATTTATTTTAATGACAAAATTATCTAGCACATTTTACAAGAATAAGTTTAAAATTTAACAGCTTTAGAAATCATAGGCTACATAATCAATATACACAGTGCATTATACAATTTTTAAAGGAATATAAATAAGAAAATATATAAAAATGTAAAATCCTTCTGGTATGTACACAACAGCAATATTCATGCATCTGATTGGTGGATATTCCAATGTGCACTGCCCTTAAAGTCTTATATAAAAAAAATACTAGACTAGAATAAATAAAGTAATAAAGAACAACTGACGAATCAGAAGTGCAGCACATGAAAATCTATAAAATACAGAACGAGGCAGTATATTAGTACTTAAGACAGCAGAACAGTATTCCACTGCAAAGGGTTCTTTGTATCAGTGTCCCTGGTCATAAATGAATGCAGTTAAAACATTATAAAGTTCCCTTATAAGGCACCCTTATCAGTTCATAACTCAAATCAACCTATTTATCCAGTCAGATTGTGTAATTTTTGCAATGTGAGCAATATTTCTGGCAACCAAACTTTAGTTTACCTTAATTCACATTAAAAGGAACCATAGAATATTTTTGTGTTGTCTTCAGAAACATATAAGCTGTAAAAGAATCAGAATAATATAGCCTACAATATACCAGCTCTTTCCAAAAAAAAAAAAAAAAAAAACCTGAATATCTACTTTAATATTATTTTGTGAAGATTCAAGCCATTTGAGCAAGCATTGTTTTTAATTAACACCATGGAACCAGAATTATGCTGAAAAAATATCAAACTTGTACATGAAATGGTTACTGAAAGCCATTCTGCTCTATGTACATTTTGGACAGAGTAGCTGCCATGGACGTGGCAAGTTCCTCATCACGTTTTCGTTGCATTTGTGTGTGCAGGCACCAAGTGTCATATTCTGGATTAGGCAGGCAGCAGTCGAGCAACACATCGTAATGTCCATTACTTAGCCAACTCAACCAGATGGCTGGTTTTGTCAAGTCCTCTGCCCCCAGATAGTGTACCATAGTGGAGACAGTGGGACTCGTCAGACTGCCTCCTGTGGTCAGGAAGATGTTTACATTCAGCATTTGGCTCATGGCCAATAGCTCAGGGTAGCCAGCCCAGGCACCATCTTGTGCTGCATTGATTAAAAATTCACCCACATCCCCTTCAATAATAGGACTGAACTCATCCAGGTGGTCAGCAATATGATATACTGTGCGCTCTCTTAGGTCACTGTGCATTGATTGCTCACCATATGCTGCTTTTGACACTGCCCGGTACAGGCAATTTCCATCTGGGATGATGTGAAAACGGTATTTCTTTCTCTCTTGGAGATATTTGTTCTGTTTCTGCACCTCTGCCAGGTACTGGATAACCTTCTCATTGAGATCAATCCTGTTTCCAGACTCCTGGGATACCTCAGGCTCCAGAACTGGGTCCTCTGGCACTTCATCTTCATCATCCTGCCGACGTTTGATATTTAGTAATGAGTTTTCCAGTTTGCAAGTGAACGGAATGCTTTGTGAACAGCTTTTTGTTGTTTCAATTTCATCGGATGCATATAATACCAGTTCATTACAAACTCTAGTGTCACTTCTTAAAAAGCTGTGTGAATTTAGTGAATTGCTTTCACTTATCTCACTGTTATTCTCTAAAATGTCCGATCTGCTCCTTCTCTGGTTCTCACCATGGTCACAAGTAAAATCAACATCTGACTGATGGATCTTGTTCTCTGTACCCGGAGCACTGTGTGTATTATTTACAGCACCGGGGGATGTGTGCAGATCCTGCATGATTTGAATAGGAACACACTTCTCCGCACCATCCGGCCTTGTGATGACGATCTCCGCTTTGGACGTGTAGAAAACGGGCCTCACTGTGGCCTCGTAACACGAAAACGCGGGCATGTTCGCGTCTGTCCAGTTATCCGCGCCTGAAGCTTCTGCGCAGGTTTCTGAATTCGATTCCACTGCGGGGTTCTCGTCACTCGCCGTAACACTCACTCTAAATTTCCGCGCCGAGCCCGGGTAGTGTGTTAGCGCGCTGCTGTAGAGCTGCATTTTGCGCGTCTTCCTTTATACTACGCGTTAACGCAATATGACAACATCTGCTAAAAATACTTTTCGTCATTCACAGTGGCACAGTTGTGGGGAGGGGCGTTTCCGGGCCTTGTTCTTCCATTCATCATCGATGAACCATTTCTCACGTCAGTCACCGCTAAATTTAGGATACGTGCTCGCGCCCCTCCACACACAACGCTAAACACCTAAAGTTAGCGTGTAGCTGTGAAACGCCAAAAGGGTCACAAGCGGTTCAAAACGTGTAATCTCACATCCAGACTGTGTAACAGCTTCTTCCCACAAGCCATCTGTCGCCTAAAAAAAAGCGACTGGACTGAAACGCACACACACAAACAAACACAATCACTTCAATTCGATACACCATATTTGATCTGACACAACATAAAGATCGACCAACAAATTATCAATAAATTGAAAATAGTTATTTTGTATTGTTTCTGTAAATCCAATATGCAAAACCAGCAAACTAGTTTTTACCTCACACCTAATTTGACTTAATAAAACTCAGTTTACACCATATAATCTCTTCTTTCCACACTCTGCATTTGAATCTAACAAATCACTAGTAATCAGTTGTCTTCAAGTAGTAAGAGCATAAGCTTACAAAAACTATTATAACTATCTGTGCATCGATTATTTTTAACTTCATGTTTCAATTTTAATCAGAAAATACATAGTATTCTATATATTCAATATGTAAACATTAAATAAACAGAACTGTAAGGGAAAGTCCTCAGTTTATCATCATTTTGTATCTGCTTGCCTTGATTATATTCAGAAGAATCAGAATGTAGTGACAATAGACAGCAGAGAGGGAAGCGATAACAGGGACAGAGACTGAGAGGAGTTATGAACTGCAACATCTGTTCTCAACCTCTAGAAAATAAAGACCATAAGTATTTTGTCCATGTTCTTATTTCTGGTGTAAGTAACAGTACAGTATTCTTCATATTCTGAAATGTTTTTGACCACTTTACTTATGGCAACCTTTATCAGTACTTTTTCCTTATGATATGCAAAAACAGGCGCTGCTGTATATTTAACTTAAGTAAATAAAATAATAAAAAAGGACTGAAACAAAATATCAGCCAGGATTGTAACAGACTTAATTTAAGTTGACTGATGTCACACAGCTGCCATGTAAATTTCTGAATACTGAGGCTATATTCAACTGTGACTCATTCTCTGATGTCATACTATATGTTTGCAGGCTTATACACACATGAATATATGTATAGAAATGTGTAAAGCAGGCATAATAGAACAAACACATCAACTTATGTAGTAATCACTGTATCAAATTACAAATATCTGTTGTTCTTTTGGTTTAGAAAGTTAGACTTGTTTTCTTCATTTTGTTATGGTACAGCATATATTATGTATAAATAATGATCTAATTACAAAACAGTCCATAGTCCTAGTATGTTAGTATTAAGGTGATATCATATAGTAATTTATCATCTTGTCCGGGCCACAAATCTTAGAGTCAAAATATTTCTAAATGTGTTATTTGCAGAACTCTTTAAACTTTTTTTAAAATACATTTTTAAATTATTAAAATAAAGAAAATATTGTTAAAACAAGTAGAAAGGAAAAAAGAAACTAAAGTTATAAATGAGGAATTAAAAAAGTAAATAAAAAAAAAAAATATATATATAATTATGATCAAGTAAAATTTCAAGGATGGTAGTCAGATCCTCATTCTTTTCCTATGTCCAGAGGTGAGTCAGCCTGTGTTTTCCTGCTGACCCCCCAAGTTCCTAAATAGAAGGTTGTCTGTGTCTACATTCCCACTTTATTACGTTGAGCTCTCAGAGAAGGCATACTCCATATAAGGCTAAATCTGTGCGATTTTTTGCTAACAGTCAGCTTTGCCTTACGAGCACGACCTCGCGGATTCGGAACAAAGCTGTACCGTGCACATTCCGTTACCGTACCGAACGTTCACGTGCTCTGTCAGCGTCAACACGTACAGCTGCATGGAACCTCAAAAGGGTCATAGAAGCTACAAAAGAGGTCTTCTCCCTTTACCACATACGCGAAAATGCAGCATCTTCCTACACCATTTTAACGTCTTATGCAGCATAGAGAGGTAGACTATAACGACGTAAATAATCACAAAACAAACTATATATATAATTTATATAAGCCCAACGTTTTTTACACTAACACATTAAAAGTAACTAAATGTGTAAAGCAGGGGTTAATCACGCCTTCAAAATATTTAGGAGTCATTCCTACCCAGGGCTGAATTCGTCCTCTGAATTCGCAGTCAAATGTCAATTTCTTTTTTTTTTCCAGACCAGCCCTGTTTCTATCTTTCATACATTTGGGCCAATTTTAAAACAATTTCCACATATGGGTAATCCTCCTCTACTAAAAAATATCCAAGCTCCAGCTAAATTAATTGTGTAATAATTATTATTTTACTAAAATTAATTAATAAAAATAATTTCAAGTAATTAATTAATTAATTAAATGGGGGCATGTAGACTGGTTACATGTTACAGAAATGCAATGTCCATAGAAAACATACTGTATCTCAATTATTATCTGTCAGATTTTTTTTTTTTTATCTGTGCCTCCCCTGACAAGACATAACTCTCGAGGACTGTTCATATTGGCCATTTCTAAATCCACCTCTGGTGCCTAATCCTATTCTTTCAACTTCCGTTATAAATATTACAATATTATAGATAAATCTACACAATTCAGAATTTTAAAATTATAAATATACACTCACCTAAAGGATTATTAGGAACACCATACTAATACGGTGTTTGACCCCCTTTGGCCTTCAGAACTGCCTTAATTCTACGTGGCATTGATTAAACAAGGATCTGAAAGCATTCTTTAGAAACGTTGGCCCATATTGATAGGAGAGCATCTTGCAGTTGATGGAGATTTGTGGGATGCACATCCAGGGCACGAAGCTCCCGTTCCACCACATCCCAAAGATGCTCTATTGGGTTGAGATCTGGTGACTGTGGGGGCTATTTTAGTACAGTGAACTTGTCATGTTCAAGAAACCAATTTGAAATGTTTCGAGCTTTGTGACATGGTGCATTATCCTGCTGAAAGTAGCCATCAGAGGACCCTTTACGGCTACTGGTGGTAAAGGGATGAACATGGTCAGAAACAATGCTCAGGTAGGCCGTAGCATTTAAATGATGCCCAATTGGCACTCTGGGGCCTAAAGTGTGCCAAGAAAAGACCCCCCACACCATTAAACCACCACCACCAGCCTGCACAGTGGTAACAAGGCATGATGGATCCATGTTCTCATTCTGTTTACGCCAAATTCTGACTCTACCATTTGAATATCTCAGCAGAAATCGAGACTCATCAGACCAGGCAACATTTTTCCCGTCTTCAACTGTCCAATTTTGGTGAGCTCATGCAAATTGTAGCCTCTTTTTCCTATTTGAAGTGGAGATGAGTGGTACCCGGTGGGTAGAGAGGCACACCATGGCACCAAGGGCACCAATGCCTGGCACAAATCCACTGGACAGGTATGGGCGCAGATCTAAATGTGTCAAAGTACGTTCCATTGGGCAAAGAACTGCCCACACAAAGATGAACAAGTTAAACTAACTGAGGACAGTGGAACAGAAAATGTGGAAGAATGCAATATTACACTGTACACAAAAGAGTTGGTTTCTGAAGCAGAAGTCTTTCTGACAGAGTGTTTTGGTGCAGCTATAATAGACACAGCATGCACCCAGACTGTGTGTGGACAAGAATGGCTAGATAATTACATCACTGAGTTAAATAAAAATGAAATTAAAAAAGTAAACAAAACTGAAACACAGAGCCATAGCCCATTTAGATTTGGAGATGGAAAAGTGATATATTCTACCAAAAGGCTCAAAATACCTGCAAAAATTGGACAGACTAAGTGCACATAGAGACTGAGGTTGTCCCAGCAGACATTCCATTGCTTTTGAGCAAAGTCTCTCTGAAGAGAGCAGGAA
>JAAGKR010004100.1:28721-43380 GCA_011419295.1 Clarias macrocephalus
ACCACCACCACCAGCCTGCACAGTGGTAACAAGGCATGATGGATCCATGTTCTCATTCTGTTTACGCCAAATTCTGACTCTACCATTTGAATATCTCAGCAGAAATCGAGACTCATCAGACCAGGCAACATTTTTCCCGTCTTCAACTGTCCAATTTTGGTGAGCTCATGCAAATTGTAGCCTCTTTTTCCTATTTGAAGTGGAGATGAGTGGTACCCGGTGGGGTTTTCTGCTGTTGTAGCCCATCCGCCTCAAGGTTGTGTGTGTTGTGGCTTCACAAATGCTTTGCTGCACACCTCGGTTGTAACAAGTGGTTATTTCAGTCAAAGTTGCTCTTCGTTCAGCTTGAATCAGTCGGCCCATTCTCCTCTGACCTCTAGCATCAACAAGGCATTTTCGCCCACAGGACTGCCGCATACTGGATGTTTTTCCCTTTTCACACCATTCATTATAAACCCTAGAAATGGTTGAGAAACTGAACAGATTGTGAAATACTCAGACCGGCCCGTCTGGCAGCAGCAACCATGCCACGCTCAAAATTGCTTAAATCACCTTTCTTTCCCATTTTGACATTCAGTTTGGAGTTCAGGAGATTCAGGTTCAGGACCACACCCCTAAATGCATTGAAGCAACTGCCATGTGATTGGTTGATTAGATAATTGCATTAATGAGAAATTGAACAGTGTTCCTAATAATCCTTTAGGTGAGTGTATAGATTTGTTTTTAATGCTTGAAGTGAAATTATTTTGTTTCTCTTGAATTACCTGTCCCCCAAATATATATTTTATATGAGTGACGAGGACATATCCAATCTAATGCATTTCAAGGAATGCTGACAGTCATGGCCAATATATAATTATCAAGGAAGTTATCTTTCTACAGGGGAAGTGGAAGTAATAATTTTTTTAAAATATAAAATAATTTTTATTGTGTCGTTTTCTTTGGGAGGCATGGTAGCATAGTGGTAAGCACTGTGGTCTCATACCTCCAGGTTCGAAGGTTCAATTCACATCTTGGGCTTAGATCCATGGAGTTTGCATGTTCTACATGTGCTTGGCAGAATTCCTCCAGGTACTCTGGTTTACTCCCACATTACAAAGGTATGCAGATTAAGCTATTTGGTGTTTCCTGATTACCCACAGTGTATGTGATTTTGTGCCCTGTTATCTGCTATTAGCTGAAAAAAGCAAAGAAAATACATTAAATAATGTACTTTTTACTTTGATTTAAATCATACTGTTAAGTTCCAATACATAACTGCTGGTATAAAAGATATGTGTGCTATAATTTACCTGGGGTAAATGAGGGCTCTTATTGTGAAGAGGGGGTTACGGATGTAAATTTTTTCTTGTGTGTGTGGGTGCCTGACGGCAGTCGGTAATAAAGGTGTAATTGAGTAGTTCATTGTTTTGTCATTTGTCTATTAACATTGGTAGCAGAGGATGGTTAGCAATTACAGAATACCACCAACCTTTGATGAAGGAAAACCTTAAGAGAGCTGGAAGAATGAAGTTGGAGTTTGGATTAGAGTTACTGAGCTTGAAAAAAGTAAACAGGCTCTTGCGGTGGCTTTGGCGCTGTCCGGAAGAGCGAGGGAAACTGCGATGGAAATACCGGTGGACGATTTGAATACGGACAACGGCACGGTGACATTACTAACGAAACTTGATGGTTTGTTTCTAAAGGAAGAAAAGGACCGAACCTATGAAGCTTACTCGAACTTTGACCGAATTAAGAGAGATAGCGGTGTATCAATGACGGATTACATCATCGATTTTGAACAACGATACACAAAATGTACAAAATGAAGCTTCCCGATGCAGTACTAGCTTTTAAACTACTAGATACTGCGTGCTTAAAAAAGACCGACAGTTAGCGCTAACGGCATGTGCAGACTTGACTTTTGTGTCAATGAAGTCAGCGTTAAAAAGAATTTTTGCAGGAAATGCGTGTGCTAAAGCAGTGGGAATTAATCAGGAAAGTGCATATTTTACAGAACAGAGGAGACAGAGAGGCACACCATGGCACCAAGGGCACCAATGCCTGGCACAAATCCACTGGACAGGTATGGGCGCAGATCTAAATGTGTCAAAGTACGTTCCATTGGGCAAAGAACTGCCCACACAAAGATGAACAAGTTAAACTAACTGAGGACAGTGGAACAGAAAATGTGGAAGAATGCAATATTACACTGTACACAAAAGAGTTGGTTTCTGAAGCAGAAGTCTTTCTGACAGAGTGTTTTGGTGCAGCTATAATAGACACAGCATGCACCCAGACTGTGTGTGGACAAGAATGGCTAGATAATTACATCACTGAGTTAAATAAAAATGAAATTAAAAAAGTAAACAAAACTGAAACACAGAGCCATAGCCCATTTAGATTTGGAGATGGAAAAGTGATATATTCTACCAAAAGGCTCAAAATACCTGCAAAAATTGGACAGACTAAGTGCACATAGAGACTGAGGTTGTCCCAGCAGACATTCCATTGCTTTTGAGCAAAGTCTCTCTGAAGAGAGCAGGAAGAGTGCTTGACATGGAAAATCATAAAGCAATAATGTTCAGCCAACCTGTTAAACTTGAGTTTACAAGTTCTGGCCATTACTGTGTGAACATTGGGGGCAATGGAGGCAACATTAAAGATATCCAGTGTGATGAGCAGATCTTAGCAATTATAGAAGATATTTCCAAGAACGCGAAGGACGAGGATCAGATACTGACAGTTACAGCAACTATGAACTCGGCAAAAAGGAACAAAATCCTGATGAAGCTTCATAAACAATTCGGTCGTGCTTCTGCTGAGAGATTACAAAGGCTTCTTAGCAGCTCGGGCAACAAAGACCCAGAATGCAACATCATCTTACAAAAAATTGTCAGTGAATGTGAAATATGTCAAAGATACGGAAAAAATAAAGCAAGACCGATTGTTGGTTTACCACTAGCATCTCAATACAATGAACCTGTGGCTGTAGACCTGCATGAACTTGAACAAGGTGTGTGGTATCTCCATATTATCGATCAGTTCACAAGGTTTAGTGCAGGGAGTATTCTGACCATCAAAAGGTCCTGTGAAATAGTAAAACATTTTGTCCATGACTGTATAAGTGTACATGGCCCACCTCAGAAACTGTTCAGTGACAATGGTGGAGAATTTAACAATGATGAGGTGAGGGATATGGCAGAGAACTTTAATATAGAAATAAAGACTACAGCAGCATACAGCCCATGAAGCAATGGTCTCCTGGAGCAACACAACCAAACACTCAGTGAAATCATAATGAAAGTGAAGACAAGTACCGGTTGTGATTGGAACACTGTGATGGACTGGGCTCTTATGGCAAAGAACACTATGCAAAATGTCTATGGTTACAGTCCTCATCTGCTAGTGTTTGGGCAGAATCCTAACCTACCCTCTGTATTAACTGATCAACCTCCGGCCTTGGAGGGAACTACAAAAAGTGAGTGGGTGGCAAGACACATATCTGCGTTACATGCATCAAGTAAGGCTTTTACAGAAGCTGAATGTTCAGAAAGAATACAAAGAGCACTGCAAAAGCAACTACGTCACAAAGACGAAAAGTATGAGATGGGTGAAAAAGTGTACTACAAGCGTGTGGATTGTCCAGAGTGGAAAGGACCAGGAATTGTTATTGGTCAGGATGGTGCGGTGGTGTTTGTCAGACATGGAGGAACATGCATTAGGGTACATCATCTCAGATTGAGAAAAGTAAATACAGAAGGTGAACGTCAAATTATAACACATGCAGGAGGCAGAGAATGACATAGACTATGGACATGGACATGAGTGTGATTATGATAAACAAGGAACAGGAGAAGCACCAATCGAGATGCAGCAGGAGGTGAGAGAATTGGAGAACACAGAAGTGACCTCTAGGGTGCTGAGTGAAGCAGAACACCACCCACTTGACATTACAGAGACATTTACAACAAGACAGAAAAGTGATTTCAGCTTAAAAAATGGACAAATTGTGAAATATAAGGACAGAGAAAAGGGTGTACTACAAAGAGCTGAAGTTTTGGGGACGGGTACGTAAAGCTACAGCTAAATATAAGAGCTGGTATAATTTGATGCTTATTGAGCCCAGTGATGTTGCAGGCACCATGGAGTCCGTTGACATGTCAAATGTAGAAGACCTACAGGTAGAACCTACTGTAACAAATGCGAGTACATCAGATGTCTGTGAGGACATATTTGTAACAAAGAATACAATATTTGAGCTAAAGAGCTGGAATGAAAACAAGGTATATAATCAAGTGCAGAATCAGGGACAGAAGTATATTTCCACTAGATGGGTTTGTACCCTCAAAGAGACACCTACTGGACCAGTACCAAAAGCATGACTAGTGGCTAGAGGTTTTGAGGAGTTGGAGATGTCAGATCTGCAAAAGGACTCACCCACATGTGCTTCAGAAGCGCTACGTCTACTTGTGGCAGTGATCTGTCAAAGACAATGGACTCTTAATTCCATGGACATAAAATCTGCATTTCTTCAGGGTATGGAATTGTCATGCGACATCTTTGTCAAGCCTCCTCCTGAGGCCAACTGTGAAGGAACACAATAAATGTGTATATGGTTTAGCTGATGCTTCGCTATACTGGTACAACAGAGTAAAGGAAATTGTAATAAAGGCGGGAGGAAGGATATCCAAAGTAGATCCTGCTGTTTTCTATTGGTTAGATAAGAACTCCACTGTGACTGGTGTACTTGCTTGTCATGTAGATGACTTTATTTGGGGTGGCAGACAAAGCTTCACTACTACTGTAATACCTCTCCTTCGGGCAATGTTTCAGGTAGGACGTGAGGAACATGAGAACTTTTGTTATGTGGGAATAGACTTTGAAACTGTGGATGAAAAGGTGCAAATATATCAAGAAAGCTACATTCAGCATATGCACACCATACATTTGGATTCATCTCGATCTGCTGAACAAGACTCACCCCTTACTGAGGAAGAAAGAGACACACTCAGATCCAAGGTGGGTCAAATTCTTTGGGTTGCAAGACAGAGCAGACCAGATGTCATGTTTGTTGCAAGCAACTTGGCTTCAAGCATTAAAAATGCAACTGTGCAAATAATTCAGGAAGCAAACAGAGTTGTGTGCAAACTTAAGTCTAAAAATGACATTCTGAACTATCAACACCTGGGGAGTGACGATGCTCTTAAGATGATTGTGTTCAGTGATGCCTCATTTGAAAATCTTTTAGATGGAGGAACTCAGGGAGGACATTTAATTGTTCTAATGGGTGAAAATGGAAAAGTTCTCGCCACTTTCTTGGCAGTCAAAAAGAGTGAAGATGATTGTGTGGAGTACACTTGCTGGAGAAACATTGGCAATGTCTGATGGCATTGATAATGCCATATTTCTGGCTACACTGTTTTCTGAATTGACTACTGGTGATGCTAACCATACGCCAACCATCTGTGTCACAGACAATCATTCACTTGTTGATGCACTAAAGTCCACAAAATCAGTTGCTGAAAAACGACTATGTCTTGAAATAAGCAGCATCAAAGAACTTATCCAAGCACAAAAGATTGAGCGGGTGTTGTGGTACAAGACAAAAGAACAACTTGCAGACTGCCTTACAAAAAAGGGTGCTTCAACTCTCTAGTTACTTAAAGCACTTAGTTTGGTACAATGGACACTTGAATAACATATGCACACATTTATGCACTTTCATCAGAATCCAATGAAAAAAGAAAAAAAAAAGGAGTAATAATACTGTTTTTTTATTATTTTTTTTTAAATATATATTGGGAATGCTTTCTTGTTCAAAAGAGTAGTTGTCTTGGGGAACATGTTTTGGGTAAAAAAAAACCATATAACTAAGTTTATATTATATTATATTAAGTTCCATATAACTGCTGGTATAAAAGATATGTGTGCTATAATTTACCTGGGGTAAATGAGGGCTCTTATTGTGAAGAGGGGGTTATGGATGTAAAAAAAAAATTGTGTGTGTAGGTGCCTGACGGCAGTCGGTAATAAAGGTGTAATTGGGTAGTTCATTGTTTTGTCATTTGTCTATTAACACATACAACCCAGTGTCCATTGTAGTGGATGCATATGCATACACACACAAACACACAAATACAGAAAGAGAGAGCTCGCTCTAAGACAATGTACAGGCATTCTGGTATTTTTGGTCTTTTTCACATTCATAAAAAATATTCCAATTTCAAAGAATTTGCAAGCATGCTCAAATATTTAAATGTAGTCACTGACAAAAGAAACATTTTAGCAATGCACTAGTTATTTGTATAATTTTCATGAATGCGGAAAAGTGGATTTTGCATGCTGTCATCACAAGTCTTCCAAACTTCTTTAAGTGGATCATACCTTTGGGTAATGAAATCCAGAATGCAAAAATATGCTTATTTCCTTTGATTTGTTACAATTTAACTACAAACCTTTCAAATTCCAATTCAATCATCATGCGTGAATTATTTTCCTGATAATGAAAAAACTTAAAAATAAGCTAATCTTGTACTTCTTTGCTTTTGTTGTCAGCCAAATAAACTCCTTATTTAAAGTACATTATTACATCTGGCACATGACATAACATGTTCATAACATCACTTTTACTCAAAATTTTGGTTTTAGTGCATAACACTGGGCTCTCAGTATTCTGGTATTTTACATGCCCTCACCTCAGACTGTTGCGGATATGTTTGCTGTAATGACCTGTGTTTTATCTCATAGTGGCGCTTCACATGACTGCTTTTTATTACCACCATAGTTTCAGAACATATGAGACAAACTGGTTTTAAACTTCCTGCAGGAAGCATAGGCATAGTACTCTCCCCCTGTAGGACAGCTGAGGCAGGACCCAGGTCCACTGAGACAACTTGGCACACACTTTTTCCACTACACCCTCCCAATTTTTGTTTTGTAGGTTTTGTGTACCTAAAAACACCCCAAGGTATTTGAGGCCAACTAAAAAACTTACACTTTTCCCAGTTAACCCGTGCTGAGGAGGCTTTCGCGTAGATGTTTAGAGCCTAGTCAGAGCCTGAACATCATCTTGATTTTGAATAAAAACAGTTACGTCATCGGCATATGCTGACAGCACAAGTCTCTCTTGTGACCCACTAACAGGAAAGCCCTATAGCTCAGCTCTTAATTTGTGCAGCAATGGTTCTATTGCGAGACTGTAGAGCTGTCCAGACAGTGGGCACCCCTGTTTTATTCCCTGTTTCATTTTAAAAGGGCAGCTGAGACCACCTCCAATCTTAAGTGTAAAAGCAGTTTCAAAGTATAAAAGTTTAAATCCACCATAAAAATTTTCCTATACCAAAGGATTCAAGAGTCTGGAAGAGGTATTCATGGTCAACTCTGTCAAAAGCTTTTTCTTGCTCTATCGATAAGAGACCTAGTTCATTCCGTTTTATTTTGCATCGATTAAGTCTCTCATTAGAAAAAGATTGTCCATTATGGTCCGGTGAGGTATACAGTAGGTCTGGCTATTGTGAATTACTGAGTGCAGGCACTGTTTCTGACATCGTTCTTGCTCACCATTTTACTTTATTTGATTAATTTCCGCCTCGAGTTCTTCTATAGTGGTTTTAAAAGCGTCTGATGTATGCTCGGTGTAGTTTTTGCAGAAGTTTTTTATTTGTTTTTTTCCTACCTCCTACCAAGAGACCAAGCTACTAAAATCCCCTTTTCTGTCTTTCCATTCATTCCATAAAAAAATTTAATTTCCATAAAAATTTCATCGTTTAAAAGTTTTGTATTAAAACGCCAGTATGAGCTCTGCCTTTTTGTATTTGTTATTGTTATCGCTATTCTTATCAGGTGATGATCAGAAAAACCAGTGGGGGAGATGACTGCTTTGTGGAAATTGTTTCTATCAGATTTGGTGACGTAAAACCTGTCCAGTCTTGCTGCAGTAATCATTGTATTATTAGACTTAATCCATGTGTATTTTCTAGTGTTTGGATTTTTTTCCCTCCACACATCAACCAGACCGCTCTGTTTAATGAGCTCCTCGAGCGCCTCAGCAGACTTTGGGTGTGGTTCCTCACCGTTTCAGTCTAAGGTGAAGTCTACTGTGCAGTTCCAGTCCCCTCATCTTTCCTATTGTGGATTTGTTTCCATTTCGTTGTATTATATTTTTTATTCTGTTAAAAAGTAGAATTCTCTCACAGCCATTGTTAGGGGCGTACACATCTAAAAAAGTAAAACTTTTCTTTTTTATTTCTGCTCTTACCATTAAAACTTGACCTTTCACTATTTCTGTGGCTTCAACCTTGTTCATGCCCACTGCTTTATTAAAAAGTATCGCCACACCAGCACTGACATTGGAGTCATGACGTTTGGAAAAGTCATGGCTCGGTCTCCTGTAGGAAGACCACATCAATGTTCTTTTGCGTTAAAAAGTCTCCTGCTACTGCTCTTTTTCTCTTATCTCTGCCACCATTCATATTTAAAGATCCTGTTTTTAAGTTATCCATTAGATAAAATTGAAAATAAGAAAAGAAAAACAGATACAAAGTGCATTAAAGCGAACAGAAAAGACCCGGTGTGATGTGTTAATTTCTGTTTTGCATGAGACCTCCGCCATTTCGCTATACTGTATGATCTTTTAAGCGCCATCTCTTTTTTTTGCTCAGGAGATCGTAGCTTGTAGTACGCTGTAAATGTGCTACTGATGCTATACATTTTTTTATGTCTGTAAAATGGTCTTCAATGTTGATAGATTTTTTTATAAGTTTTCCTTAAGTATTCATTTATATCATTCAGTGTATAGAGCTGCTGATCTCTCCCAAAACGTGACACACTGATATCTGATATGTCAGAAAATCTGTCTTCTTCATAATCTTCATCTATTAAATCATCATCTTGCTCTAAGAGTGATGACGATTCCTCCACATTGCCTTCCCCACCCATGCTATTTAACTCCCCCAATGAGACTGGTTCTTTTACAGTGTCTTAGAGGGGCCTGAATCTAGATCTTTCTGTGTGTTCCGTGTGATTCTTTTTGCTCTGGGCTCTCCAGCCCTCTCCACCTCTCCACATTCACTAGCCCTTTTTTCCCTGTATGGCCCATCATGTAGCTTCTCACGGTTTTTTTTTTTCACGCTCACCTGTTCGCTGTCTATTTGTGCTTCTCTCGTCTGCTCACCATCGATCATTTTACTGCTCTCTACAGTGGGTTGGCCCCCATCCTGCCCCTCTGCAGCACCTGACTGCTCCACACTGGCGCTCGCTCCGTCCAATGCCACTGCACCACCTGTGTGCTCCATGCTGGAGCTCACTCCATCCTGCACCGCTACACCTCCATCCTGCACCACTACACCTCCTTCCTGCACGGCTACACCTCCATCCTGCACCACCAGTCTGCTCCACACTGGAGCTCTCCCCATCCTGCACCACTGCCCTGACCCCACTAGGCCCCGCCTCCTCCCTGACCTGTGCTCATGTGGGTAGCTGAACTTTTTGTGCCCGATGTCCCCACATTCAAAGCACCTCATGCTCTCAGTGCTGGCGTACGGCATGGCATGTATGATTTCCCCTCATGTGTGACTCTGAATGAGATGTCCAGAGTGGACTCAGTCAGGAGTGAGAGAAAACGGGCATCACCGCTCTGGTGAGCCGCCATGTCTGCACCCCGCCACCTCCACACAACAGCGGGTTAAACTAGTAACGCCGTGTGCGCGGCTGTTTATAGATGTTTAATATATGTATGTTGTTTTTGTGCTTCAGAAAAGAAAAGTAATAGGAAAAGTTGGAAAACGCTCATTCGCTCTCACCCCACCTCCCAGCATGCACCAGAGAGAGAGAGAGAGAGAGAGAGAAAAGCATCTGTTCTTTCTCTTACTCATTTTTCAGGCAGGAAGAAATGTCATTCAGCTGTAAAGAAAGGGAGAGGGAGAGGTTTTTCCTCTTTTCATTCACAGATAGCTTGCATTGGATGTACAAGCTGACACAAGGCATAAAGGGTAAGTTATATTCACTCTACCCTGCTTAGCTCTCTCCTCATAGAACAAATTACATTAATACTCCTTCCCCATATTTATTGTTCTTAATTCTTAATTTCTTGTTCTTAGTAAATTTGTAAATTTTCTACAAGTTGCTAAACCAAGAGAATAGTGTGTGTGTGTGTGTGTGTGTGTGTGTGTGTGTGTGTGTGTGTGTTTGTGTGTTTGCATTTCTGTACATTTTATTTTGTAGAACCAATGTGCTGTGAATCAGAAAGACCACAGTACTTCAGTGTAATATCGCACAAAGATGGGGGATCTTTGTGTGATATTACACTTCAGTACTGTGATCTTTTTTATACTTGAGATTTTGGAACTTAGACAGTTTTCCTGATAAACAGGCAGAGGCTGCTACTATGTTTCCTTCCCATTTTCCAAAATTAATTAGATTTGCATCAGGAGGTCTTGGTGCATTTCCTATAAAATTATAGGGAGTAATGAATAATAATCACAAATACTTTTGCTTCTAGACTATTGCTAGAACTGACTGTGTAAATAACTGATGGGTTGAGAAAGTCTCCTACTCTGCTTGTAGGGGTTCAACTTAATCCTGTGTATACGAAAATATCACCAAATTGGTTTGGCTCTTCAACTTCAACTTGTTACTCTTTGAAATAAAATTAACTTCTGCTTTAAAAATATTTCTAATATCTACAGTACATGGGAGACGTTTTTAAAGTAACATGTGGACATAATTTACATCACCACCTTAGGGATGGGGCCACAGTATTTTATAAAAGTGGATATCAGTAACCTGATTTAAACATGATTTCGATATCCCCTTATTCAGAGGTGGAAAGTAACGAATTACATTTACTCGCGTTACTGTAATTGAGTTTTGTGTGTGTGTGTGTGTGTGTGTGTGTGTGTGTGTGTGTGTGTGTATGTGTACTTCTACTTTTTAAAGTAGTTTTTAAAATCTGTCATTTTACTTTTACTTAAGTATGTTTTGTTTGAAGTATTGTAATTTGCTACATTTTAAATCATATTCACTACTGAGTAAAACAAATGAATTTTGTTTATTATTTTGGCCTGGGTCCACTCTGAATCTGGGGTCCGTTCTTCGTACGTCGCTTGAAACATCCGAGATGAATTGACTCATCTAAGATGAGATCATCGTGCTAATTACGATGCGGCTAATTCGGTTCTTCGAGCACACCTGTTTTTGATGATTAGTATAGCAGGACTGAGTTGTCTAGGATTACTGCGCGTTCGTGAGTTTGTTTAAAAGGCGACATGCATCAACAGAAGAAACACTGATCACAACCCCTTCGATTTGTTGATGAAATGGCAAAAGAGCAGCTCAATTTTTTTTCTCAAGCGGAGCAAGAGCTTTTATTAGAGGGTTATGGAGAATTTCAAACTTTAATAAAGATAATATAAAATAAAAGTAATTATTAAATACGTGAGTGCAGCCCGTGTTACATGTTATATATTCTCAAATCCTATTTGTGTTCATTTAAAGTTAGCTGAACAAATTTGATATTTTAAGTAACCATAAGTACTTAAGTAACAGTAACTGTCAACTTAAAGTTCCACCAATTTAAATCTATAGAGCTCTGGTGGCTCAGTGGTGGGTGTTTCGCCTGCCGTGCGAAAGACCCGGGTTCGATTCCCACGCTGCATTGAATTTACTTTATTTGCAACAAGTTCAACAAATTCAAATATTGATAGTTCTGTTTACTTAAAATTGGAAACATCATTACTTAAAAAAAATTATGTAACTGATTACCTCAAATATTTTGAGTTTTGCCAAATTAATCGGGTTTACAGTGTAAAAGTGAAGTACAAGAACAAGTATAGTAAGAAGTATATTGTCATGCTGTGCTAAAGGATCCTGTCTATCACGCAATACACGAGGAATTTGAAAAACTTTGCGTATAATCCTCACACCTTCAGTAACTGGTTGCTCTCTCATAAACAGACAAGACATGGCTGCGACAGATTTGAGAAAATTATCTCCACTTATATAGACGTAATCGGGGGATAGAATGTTACATATTATTAGACACACGAAGATTAACACACGAATGATGACCACAGCCACACACGCACATGTATACATATATGTATGTATGTTTAAATACATCCATCCATATATATATGCAAGATACTTTTCTTTTCCCACGTGAGTCAGTCCACGTCAGTCATGCTCTTTAACCAATCAGATGTGACCTTGCCATTTCAACCAATCATAACCCGCCAGGAGCGCAGCCTAAATCCTGTTTACATGAAATAAACCTGCTTCCACGCAGGTTTAAGCTTACGGACCTGTTGCTATGACAGCAAGTGCGAGATGCGCTTCGAAGAACGAAACAATCCAAGATCAGGACAAATCCACAACAATCAAATCCAGCTAACTGAGTTAGCGACGTACGAAGAACAGACCCCTGATCCTCCTGTTGTGTGTGTGTTTGTGTGTGTGTTTGTGTGTGTGTGTGTGTGTGTGTGTGTGTGTGTGTGTGTGTGTGTGTGTGTGTGTGTGTGTGTGTGTTTTTTAAGCAATACAAACCTCATTATTTCATCAGTTAATGACTGGATCTAGTTCTTTCTGCCATATACCACCATTTCCATACAGTTTAAAATAGAACCCTGAACCAGTCTTTTTGTTCATTTTATTTTGGTATTTGCACACATCGCATGCATTCAATAGCAGGAAAAGCTTGAGGAAACACAAACAATGGCAACACCGCAGAAGACATATCATGTTCTTGATCTGTTCACTAAAATGTTTAAACTAATTTCTTCCTGTGTGCCGTTTTCCTGACAGGAATATTTAACAATGGTTAAATAATGGTTTGTTTTAGGCCTTTGCTCTGACACTCTTAAAAACCTATTTTCCTAG
The DNA here is from genome assembly GCA_011419295.1 of Clarias macrocephalus. Classification (NCBI taxonomy): domain Eukaryota; kingdom Metazoa; phylum Chordata; class Actinopteri; order Siluriformes; family Clariidae; genus Clarias; species Clarias macrocephalus. Next base: position 41,577 of record JAAGKR010004100.1, read on the forward strand.
CAGTTATTTCATTTATTTATAAATTCATATAGTTATATAATATTAATAATTATAATAATATCTGATGAACACAGGGAACAAGGATTTACTTACCATGTACACACATTCACACACTCCATAACATCTACATCATTCATTCGAAAAATACAGTAAACTTTAAAATTTCACAGTTTGTAGAAACCTGTAATTTCTCATAAGTTTAATGTCACATCAACAATGCTAATAAAGCACTATATATTTTTTAGAATGTAAATGACAATATTAATTTTAAGAATTTGTTTGTTTTTAGCTGAAAGGGATTATTTTAGAAATTATGCAATTTAATTGATACAGAAGGCTGATGCTTTTTCTTTACTAATTTGAGTCCAAATGTCACATCTATAGTGATAGAACTGCCTATAGCAAATCATTAATACAAATTAATAAAAATATTATGTAATGTAATGTATTAGGTTACCTTTCGAATTACAAAGGATTTCAGCTAGGTTTCAATGTGCGATTATCATTGCGATAGCTCTGTAATTTACTGTCACTTAATAGTTAAGTAAATAGTGTCACTTAATAATTCTCATAAATTATTTGCAGGATTAAAAGAGTGGCAGAACAGCACTTTCATTGGTTATGGTTACTTGCTTAGCATCAGAGCGAGTCAGTGTGACAATGGAAAGTAATAAAACCATAATAAATTCTAGATCCAACTGGACTGTATTGAGCTGCTTACTCTGCAAAGTCTGTGATTACTTGGCCCATTAACCTTTCTCACCTTGAGACTGTGACATCTCTGGACATGAACAAGCTTATAAGGTTAATCTGTATATATGTAAATGTGTGTCAATTTCTACACTCTCTTGGCTATCGGCAGTGTACAGTATACAGGGTGTGTACAAGCAGAAGGTTTGAATGGAAATGTGGTTAGACATGCTTTGTGGTTAGACACTAGCAGGCTGCTCTTGGTTCATGTATCACTTATATTTCCTAACACCAAGCTAAAATCACATTTCCTTTGAAAAAGTTTGATAGACTTTTTTGTGTGTATGTGTGTGTGTATTTGGGGTTGCATAGACAAGATGACCACTTGATTATTGACTGTTAACTGAAATGCTATTTCTGCTTTCCATGCTGCGCAAACAGACTGAATATAGTGATGTCTCAGTTTTTCTTAGTTTGTTTTTGGTTTGTTTGACTATAAAAAAAAAGACTAGTTGTCAGTTTTTCATTTGAATTGCTGGTTGAGTACTCCCTCAGTACATGATATAAAATCAGAAAAGTTACAATAATAGTTAAGTGGGATTTTAGGACCTGTACACCTGTCTTTTTCTTTCTCATTCCTCTCTGTATGTCAGGTTCTGTCACGAGCAACTGAGGGACGAACACAGCAGCCTTAGCAGTTAGCCCGTGTTGCGTGAACGGTAAACCCAAACGCGGAAGCAGCGCGAGTAGGCAGGATAACCACGCGTTTACTCTTAGAACTCTCTTACAACAAGAGCAAGGATCTACACAAATAAACCCGCGTTCTAGCAACACACACTCAATCAAGGGGTGGAGGATACCCGACGACGGTAGTCCCGTATGAGCTCGGGGTCAAGGATGAACCGGGCCGGAATCCAAGACCGTTCCTCGGGGCCATAGCCCTCCCAGTCAACTAGGTACTGCATACCTCTGCCCCGAGGACGTGAGTCGAGGATCCGGCGTACAGTATAGGCGGGACTACCCTCGATGATTCGGGGAGGGGGAGTAGGGTGGGTGGGTGGAACCATTGGTGAAGTGATGAAGGGTTTGAGCTGGGAGATGTGGAATATCGGGT
>JAAGKR010004100.1:43400-65747 GCA_011419295.1 Clarias macrocephalus
TAAACCCAAACGCGGAAGCAGCGCGAGTAGGCAGGATAACCACGCGTTTACTCTTAGAACTCTCTTACAACAAGAGCAAGGATCTACACAAATAAACCCGCGTTCTAGCAACACACACTCAATCAAGGAAGCAACCTGAATAGGTGAGTACTCATGGAATCGTTGGTGAAGCGATAGCGAAGGCATGAATGTACTCAATGACTGAGCGATGTGAAGCGCCATCTTGTTTCTTTTTATGCTTTCTGAAAGCGCGACCATCTTACTTCCGGGTCCTCGTGCCGCAGTGCGAGTGTGCATGACAGTACCCCCCTGTCCAGGACCGACTCCCGTCGGTCCAGGGGTGGAGGATACCCGACGACGGTAGTCCCGTATGAGCTCGGGGTCAAGGATGAACCGGGCCGGAATCCAAGACCGTTCCTCGGGGCCATAGCCCTCCCAGTCAACTAGGTACTGCATACCTCTGCCCCGAGGACGTGAGTCGAGGATCCGGCGTACAGTATAGGCGGGACTACCCTCGATGATTCGGGGAGGGGGAGTAGGGTGGGTGGGTGGAACCATTGGTGAAGTGATGAAGGGTTTGAGCTGGGAGATGTGGAATATCGGGTGGATCCGGAGCGCCGCAGGCAGCTGGAGCCGGTATGTGACAGGATTGACACGGAGGGTGATGCGATATGGACCGATAAATCTGGGGGAAAGCTTTTTGGACTTCGTGCGGAGGTGTAGATTTTTTGTGGACAGCCACACCTTGTCACCTGTGTGGAACATTCGTCCCGGAGGGTGTCGACGACGATGTTGTGAGATGTAGCGGGTGTTTGCGCTCTGAATGGCCTCCTTGGCTTGAATCCAGGACCGTCGACACCTTCAGACCAACTGTTGGGCCAAGGGTACTTCAACCTCCGGTTCTTGGTGTTCGAACATCGGAGGTTGGAAACCCTGGCATCCCTCAAATGGACTCAGCTTCGTGGCGGAGGTAACGTGGAGGTTGTGTGAGAGCTCTGCCCAAATGAGGTAGCGAGCCCAGGAGCACTGGCGGTCGGCAACGAAACATCTTAGGTAGCTCTCCAGTTGCTGGTTGGCCCGTTCCGTATGACCATCCGTTTGGGGGTGGTAACCCGAGGAGAGACTGCAGGTAGAATCGATCAGACGGCAGAAGGCCTTCCAGAACCGTGCAGTGAACTGGGGCCCCCTGTCCGAGATGATGTCCTTAGGGAACCCATGCAGACGGACTACATGCTCTAATATCAGCTCAGATAGGAGTCCGGTGAGGGCCACCAGGTGCACAGCTTTGGAGAACCGATCCACTATGGTCATGATGACGTCTTTCCCGTCTGATGCCGGCAGGCCCATGATATGCGTCCAGGGTTGACGGGGGACTGGGAGTGATTGGAGTTCCCCCGGTGTTGGCGACTATAGAAGTTCGCAAACCCAAAAAACCGTTGAAGCTGTTTGAGAGTCTTGGGTAGGGGCCAATGACGTACAACCTCAAGCTCCATGGCCGCACCCTGGGACGAGATGACAAAGCCCAGGAACGTGGTGGAGCGCTTGTGAAAAGCGCACTTCTCCAACTTGCAGTACAGCCGGTGGGCGAGCAATCTCTTAAGGACAGCCCTGACGTGTCGGATGTGTTCTTCGGCGGTGCGTGAGTAGATGAGTATATCGTCTAGGTAGACGAATACCCATTTTCCCAACATGTCCCGGAGAACATCATTCATAAACTGCTGTTAAGCTGCGGGGGCATTACAGAGTCCAAAGGGGATAACAAGGCTTTCGTAATGCCCATTAGGGGTGATGAAGGCTGTCTTCCACTCATCGCCCTCTCTGATATGCACCAAGTTGTAGGCGCTCCGGAGGTCCATCTTTGTAAAAATGGTGGCACCAGAGAGGGCGTCCAGGGCTGAGTTGGTAAGAGGCAGTGGGTGTCGGTTTTTTATGGTGACGTTATTCAGCCCCCGATAGTCAACACAAGGACATAATTCGCCCGAACTCTTCTTTACGAAGAAAAACCCCGCGGCGTTGGGCGAGGAAGAGGGTCGGATGGTACCCTGACGGAGCTCGGAGGACACATACTCCACCATCGCCCGCCTCTCGGTGGAAGAGAGAGAGTATAGACGGCCGCGGGGTGGAGTGGAACCTGGCTGGATCTCAATAGCCAGGTCGTAGGGGTGATGCGGAGGAAGATGGTTGGCACGTCTCTTACAAAAGACCTCAGCCAGGTCTCGATATGCAGGAGGGATGGCGTTGGTGTCAACATCGGGGGCCTGATTGTAGGCAGAGTTTGAGGCAGGTCGGGCCCCATTGCAGAATCCGGTTTTGAGACCAGGAGATGAGAGGGTCATGCTGTAATAACCAGGGATATCCTAAGATGATGGGTGGCGAGGAAATGGAGGTGAGGTGAAAGCGGATTTCTTCTTGGTGATGGTCAAAGGTGAGGGTGATGGGCCGAGTCTGGGTGGTGATAGGGCTGGAGGAAAGGGGCCGACCGTCGGCGGATGTCACTCGGACTGGCTGGGATAATGCCTCAGTCTCCACCCCCAATCTCTTGGCATAGGAGGAGTCAATAAAGTTTCCGGCAGCCCCGGAGTCAATGAACACAGAACTTTGGACTCGTCTGTGGCCAAATTGGAGGTGCACCTGAACCATGAGATGTGAGATGCTGGGTGTGGTGGTGGCGAGATGGAGGTGACCCGGTGAGCTGCCTCGCTGACTCACCGGGCCTGATCGTTTCCCGGGCGTGAAGGGCATATAGCTCTATGGTGTGCCGCTGACCCACAATAGGCGCAGAGTCCCTCCCTGAAACGTCGTTCTCGCTCTGCAGGGTTCAAGGATGCGCGTCCTAGTTGTATGGGTTCCCCGGCTCCCGTGTCAACCACGGCGGGAGGTGGAGACCCGGCAGACGCCCTAGTGGTGGTGGTGAAGGCCGGTGATCGGGGTGTGGAATGTGAAAAAAGGGGCGTGATGGGCGGCAGGGTTTGGGGGGCTGGCTTCGGGCGAGCGAGCAGGCTCTGGTCAATCCGGAGGGCGAGCAGGACCAACCTCTCCAGTGTAGCCGGAAGCTCTCACCCGGCGAGCTCGTCCTTGATGCGAGAAGCCAGTCCTTCGTAGTAAGCCGTCCGGAGGGCGGCGTCCCCCCAGGTGGTCTGCACAGCGAGGGTACGGAAATCCGCAGATGGTACAGTTTGCTGTCGGTCTCCACCTCAGCAGCAGGATGTTCGAAGGTCAGTTTGAGTTGGCGGGTGAATTCTCCGTATGAATAGGCTGTGTCGGAATCTGACCTGAGAACTGCCGTGGCCCACTCAGCTGCCTGCCCGGATAGCAACGAGACGAGAAGTGCAACACGCAGTCGGTCTGTGGATCTAATGCTGTGTGCATGACAGGTTCATCAGAAATCATGTGCATGTTTTATCTATTACTGGAAAGCATGTTAATAAAAAATAACAATGTTTTTTTTATTAGTTATTAATTAGGGCCCAAAGAATATAGGGTGCGCAGGACCCTCTTGTTTTCCTAAGGATTTTTTTCCATCTCTTTGGGCTTTTGGGGGGTCTTGCTCAAAAACACATCAAAATTGGCAGACAGGTTGGAATCTGCTGCCATTAGGATGCCTGAGAGTCACGTGGCGTGGAGCCCTCAGAGTCCCTCACACAAGCATGCCAAGTGCTCAACTCAACTGGAAGTCAGTTATTTTGGGTCGTTCACAAAACGCACCTGATGGATTTTGATATACTCCTCCAAGGAGATTTATAGGATCGCCACCAAACCGGGCCGATGTGATTAAAAGACATTGTGAATGCAAAATTGTGTGCCATTATATTCAGTGACATGTTCAGTGATATCACATTGATATCATATTGTGATGCTTTTTTTCGGGCACACCTCACAAATGTTAACACTCACACACTCACATGTCTCTCTCACACGCACACACACACTAACAAGTCACATGTCTCACAGACATCACAAATGTTAACACACAGACTCACACATTACACACACAAACATGCACACACATTTACTCGTCACACATAGACTGACACACCCACACAGGGATTTTTGATATCTCAAACGGGTCAGCCGTGATGATGCCTGAAGTGATTAATAACTTTCTGTGTGGCATTATATTCTGTGACATCACGTTCAGTGACATCACATTGAGTAACATCATAATGTGATGATTTTTCCTAGCATCCTTGGCTTTTTGGAGGTCTTGACATAAAATTCCCCTATTCTACACACTCACACATCACAAATGTTAACACTCACACACTCACACATGCATGCACAAATACTCTCATAGGTCACACACATACACATACACAACACACACACATGCACGCACAAACACAAAGAAGTCCCGTCTCACACACACATCACACACATACTAACACACACATCACAAATGTTAACACACATACTCACACATCACACAAACGTGCACAAACACATTCACTCGTCACACACTGACACACAAACACTCACATGTCACACACACACACACTAACAAGTCACATGTCTTACACATACTAACACACACATCATAAATGTGAACACACAGACTCACACACCGCATAAACATATTTATTCATCACACACAGACTGGCACACCCACATGTCTTACAGACACAGACACACACAAACACACACACATACACTAACACTCAAATGTCTCACACACACACACCAACACACTAACGCACAGTATTTAGGGCCCAAGCTGACATCAGTTATGTAGTGTGTGACGTGTACAAGTTGTGCTGCGCACCTGGGTGCCGATGGCTTTTTGTACTTAAGTTAAGTCTTTATTTGTCACATATACATTACAGCACAGTGAAATTCCTTCTTCGCATATCCCAGCGTAACTGGGGTCAGAGCGCAGGGTAAGCCATGATACAGCGCCCCTGGAGCAGATAGGGTTAAGGGCCTTGCTCAAGGGCCCAACAATGGCAACCTGGCTGAGCTGGGAATCGAACTGCCGCTCTTCCGATCAGTAACTCAGTGCCTTAGCCCTCTGAGCCACCACTGCCCCACACTTCTTAACACTTCTAACACACAGGTTGTGCGGTGCACCTGGTAGGCGATGGCAAAAGGTTCTTGGGCCCAATTCCATAAAATTGATCTATGCAGCTGTCTTTTCTATAGTGCAGGCATTATAGCCCCTACAAGACCTCATAGTGACACACTGTGTGTGTTCAGTAGTGGTCAAACAGGGGCCAAAATAGGGGCAAAATGAGAGGGGAGTGTAATAGAGTCAGCTCCTCTGACACCTGTTGGTGAGGGGCTCTTGTTAAGCCTGGCACCACCATCACTTTCTTTTAGCACTCGGAACTTGCGCATAAGCCAGATGAGGGGCGTTTTTTCAAATGAAGAGTATTATTATTATTACTATTATTAATTATTATTATTATTAATGTTGCCAGACATAGTTTTAAACTTTTCAGAACTCATTTTGCTCTTGTTATGTGAGACCAGCTAGATGTCAAACCTCTAATTTTGATCAAATGTTTAATCTTCTAAACTGCCTTGCTGAAATGGAAATAACTGGCGAAAGAGGGGAAGTGGTGAAGTGCACAAATAACTCTTCTGATGAAGGTAATGACTGATATAAAAGTGAAGTAACTTATATTGTAGCTATCGTTTTTCCTTGACACATATTTTCACTGGTTCACTTGGTCAGCTGGTGTGTGTGTCTGCATGTGTGTTGTTCTATGAATAGCAATAGGAATAAGCTTGTTGTGCTATGACACTGACTTTAAAGGTTTAGGCCAACACATTAATAATGTAATTACTACTGAGTGCAAAACTGTAATAAATGGCTCAAATAAACATTATTTCATGCTGACCTAAATACATTAGAAATGTGGTATATCTGGTAATATCAGTATCAGGCCCTTCCTGGCCTGAAATGCTGATATTGGTAATGGGCGTTTGTTAAAGCTTGCTAGCATTTGTCCTTTAATATTTCCCAATTTTTTCCATATAACAAAATAGATTGTGATGTGATGATATCTTAATAGAAGCTAATTAAAATTAGTATAATACATTGTAAGTAATTATGTATTACATTACATTAAAATGTATTACATACTGTCATTCTCCATGAGATTATAACCTTTAGTTGCAAATCCTATGACATTAACAGTCTGAGAACAGTCTGAGAATTACCTGTGAAATATTTATCCTACTCTTGCTCATGTTATGTTTTAGTCTCTGCGTGGGAATTGTGTGTAGCTTCTGTTTCTCTTACAGTACATATAGTAAAGCAGGCAGGCTATGATTTAGTGCTTTGTTCAAATTTATTTAATCACATGTCCAAATTTGGACACAGTGATTCACAAGGGAGGTAGAGAGTAAAATCAGCAGTCAAATGAATTATAAAGTTTCTAGCGTGTCTTTGGTAAAGGCTCTGTTCTTGTTTGAAATGTGATATGCATATATTATGTCTGAGTATTGCTCTGTGTATTGTGTTCAGTTGGACCTACCTCCCCTAATGAAATCAATGAAATGTGAATGAAAGCGCATTTGAAATGGTGGACTGTGTAAACTATCTTTCCGAAACACTTAACTATCTTACATAGCTCCATAGCTAAAATAAATGATGCAATGACTGTTTACTGCCACAGTATATCTAGCTGACTAGCTACTACTTCTACTTGGCTTCCCCCCCCCCCCCCCCCCAAAATTCAATAAGACTCAAATTTAATTAAACCTTTTCAGTTATTTGTTGAGCTACACATGGTTGTTTACAATGTCTAACTGTAAATAGTTTAAATAACATAAACTTTGTAACAATGTGTGTGTAACCTTAGAGTCCTTAAGTAGGGTGGCAGTGATTATGCAATTGAGGTTAGGTATGTGCAATCAAAATAAAGGAATTGTGGGGTTCCAGGGCAGCATTTTGGGGTCCCTTCTTGAGCAAGTTAAGCTCAAGTTAAAGCTGAGGAAATTCCTAGAAACCCTTCAAACCCCTGAGGAATTTCCTATAAACGTTGGTAAACTCCAGGAACAATTGTATCTAAAGGCTGTTTTTCTTTGGTCCTCTTTGGGAATATGGACCTTAGGAATATGGCTGTAATGTCTGCATAAGTTTTGGTAATTTAGTAACAATATCAGCCTGTCTTAGCTGTTTCAGTGTAGTAGAGACTAGAGGCAGGGGATAATGTTATTTGACTTGATTGAGTTCTCAGTAGTCTCTGCACAACTGACGAGCACCCCCTTTCTTCTTCAGTGTTGTATTGACTGTATTTTTTGCTAGCCATGAGTTATGAGTTACTATGGCACAGTCATAGGTGCTTTGAGGTTGTAACCCAGAAGATTTGGCCTTGTTTGACCTTTCTTTTAGGTCCAGAAACTCAGTGTGAATCTTTATTTTGGCACCAGCTTCCAGGTTCTCAACTGTAATAAATGTTTGGAGGGACAATAAGATGACCTTGACGTTGCTTCACTGTTGTACTGTCCATGGGATTTAATTCAATTCAATTCAATTCAATTTTTTTTTTTGTATAGCACTTTTAACAATGGTCTCTGTCGCAATGCAGCTATATAGAATCAAATTAAAATTATGGAAATGAGCATGAAATGTGTGAAAATATGTATAAATCAAAATAATCAGTTTGAGGGATTTAGGGATAGATTTAGGGGATTTGCATTTGCAGTGTTAGGGTTTGCATCCATGGAAATCCTAACACTACGGTGATCCAGATTTGAATTGAGTTGAATTAGAAAATCCAACACTCTATGAGGCTATTTGTGTTTAACCCCTGCAACATAGTGCCCACTGTACGAACAAGCCCCTGGACGCAGTGTTATTATATGGGGTTGTTTCAATTGGCTTATGAAATGTGGCTGATTGACCAGGTCTGGGAGCAGAAGAATCATTTTCACACATGAACTGGCCACCACACTGCATACTAAAATCAAAGCTAATTGAATGATTGGCTATGTTGTGTCTACAGCTTACATTCCTTCAGATGCTCTAAACTAGCTATGAAAGAACTCAAAGCAGCACTCAGCCACAGTCTCCACATCTGAAAGGAGCTTTTATTGTTGTCATTCATTTCAATATGTTACCTTCCAAAATTCCATCACAATGTCATCTCCTCTACCAGAGAGGGCAAAATATGGGCATATCATGTATGCCTGTGGGGACCAAAGGCTAGCTTATGTGGTCTATTTGCTATGTTAGCAAAACGTGCTAAAAAAAAAAATCCTGGAGATTGAGATATATCAGAACACCTGGTGCATCACATCATGCTGTGTATGAGGTTTAGCAGGCAAAGAGTCCAAGGATGTTGACACAGCTTCCAACTCCCCATATCTTAATCTGATTGAGCATCCATGGAATGCACTGGACAAACAAATCTGATCCATGGAGGCCCCACCCCTTTGTACAGGATCGGCTGCTAACCTGCCGGTTCCAGATACCACATCACACCCCAAGAGGTTTTGTGGAGTTGTGTATACAGTGCCTTGCAGAAGTATTTATACCCCTTGTACTTTTTGTCACGTTACAACCAATATCGTAAATGTATTTTATTGGAATTTTAGTGAATTTGAGTTAAATTTTAGCCCATTCCTCTTTGCAAAATAGCTCAAGCTTAGTCAGATTGGACAGAGAGCATCTGTGAACAGCAATTTTCGAGTCTTGCCACATATTCTATATTGGGTTTAGGTCTGGACTTTGACTGGGCAATTCTAACACATGAATATAATTTGATCTAAACCAATCCATTTATTCTATAAAACACCCATGTATGTTTAATGTCATTGTCCTGCTGGAAGGTGAACCTCCACCCCAGTCTCAAGTCTTTTGCAGACTCTAACAGGTTTTCTTCTAAAATTGCCCTGTATTTGACTACATCCATCTTGCCATTAACTCTGCCCAGCTTCCCTGTCCCTGCTAAACAAACATCATATCCAGAACATGATGCTGCCACCATCATCCACAGTGTTAGGTTTTCCATCACACTTAGCATTTTGCATTTAAAAAGGCAAAATTTGTTCTCTAAATCTGACCTGAGCACTTTCTTCCACATATTTGCCGTGTCGCCCACATGTCTTGTCGACACAGCAAACACGACTTCCTATGCATTTTTTTCAACAATGGCTTTCCTCGCCTGGCCTGTCAATTTAGGTCGACGGCTATGTCTTGGTAGGTTTGCAGTTGTGCCAACTCTTTTCTTTTTCAGATGATGAATTGAACAGTGCTCCGTCAGATGTTCAAAGCTTGGTATATTTTTTAAGAACCTAATCCTACTTTATCCCTGACCTGTTGGGTGTGTTCTTTGCACTTCATGATGCTGTTTGTTCATTAATGTTCTTTAACAAACCTTCACAGAATGCCTCAAAGAGGAGGTGTATTTATCAGGTGTACTACAATAACAAATTAGGTGAATACAAATACCAATCACACTTTTCAGATTTGTATTTGTAAAAAAAAAATTTTAAACCATTAATAATTTGTGGGCGGCACGGTGGTGTAGTGGTTAGCACTGTCGCCTTACACCGTCAGGGTCCGGGTTCGATCCCCGGCCAGGCTCGATTCCTGTCTCTGTGTGCATGGAGTTTGCATGTTCTCCTCATGCTTGGTGGGTTTCCTCCGGGTACTCCGGTTTCCTCCCACAGTCCAAAGACGTGTAGGTTAGGCTAATTGACATTCCCAAATTCGCCTGTAGCGTGAATGAGTGAGTGTATGTGTGTGTCTGTGCCCTGCGATGGATTGGCACTCTGTCCAGGGTGTATCCTGCCATGTGCCCTAAGTCTCCTGAGATAGGCTCCAGGCCCCCCGTGACCCTGAATACAGGATTAAGCGGTATAGATGATGAGTGAGTGAGAGAGTATTAATTTGTGACAAGTATGTGCCACTTTGTGTTGGTCTGTCACATAATATTCCAATAACATACATTTACGTTTATGGTTGTAACGTGACAAAATGTGGAAATTCGAGGGGTATGAATACTTTTGCAAGGCATTGTATTGGATATTTATTCTATAAAACACCCATTACTCATAACATTAAAACCCAGAACATTAAGCCAAATATTCTATGGGATCCCCTTGTGCCACAAGTAATATTGCATAAATGTTACAAGTATGAGTAGTATGAGTGCAGTTTTAGAAGATGCTACTGGTATTGGTATCAGCAAATCCATAATATACATACAGCAAAAAAAGTTTTAGAACATTTAAAACATTCAACTTTTTATTATATTTTATTTGTATAGTTTATATAGTTTTTATAAGTGCAATGTGTGTTTAAATGTAGAAACTATCTGAAGCAGCTGAAATTACAATGGAAAGCATGCTGAAAATCGAGAAAATGTATATTATTCAAGAATCATGTATAAAGGAACAGTGGTTCATACAACATGATATACAGGTTACAAACCTTAACAGATTAATACTGTAAACTCTTTTCTGTCCACCTGCAGTATCTTCCAACACTTTATGAAGTACTGAATAAATAAATATAAATATTTTTCTGAATAAATGAAATGAATTAAATTACATTTCATCCAAACAAGGCCATTAAAGTGATAGCAATAACATTAGATGTGGCCCAATTAACTATTTATCATATGCTTTAAAATAACTTGGTTAGGTCAGGAACATGACATGAAACAAATAGGTAAAACTGGAATTCTTTCTCTTTTGAAGAAAAGCATATTCTCAGCAATTGCCCAGATTTTATTGTTTTCCCTGCTCCATGACACCCACTTTTATTCATAAAGGATGTACATTAGCAGTACAGGGGTCCTCAAGGGCCAGGGTTTGGAGGCACTGATCTAGGACAATAGTGTCAAATCTTCTGCAGGAAGGGCCGGTGTGGGTGCAGGATTTCATACCAACCAGGAAGAAACCACACCTGATTCTACCAGTTTAATTAGTAGCTTTTAGTTTTGCATAGAGGTGTGGCATCTGTTTGGTTGGAATGAAGCCAGCACTTACACTGACCCTTACTGGAGAAGATTTTATTCTTCTCATCTAGGATAACAAGCAATTGTATAAAAAGTGCTTTATTACAACACTGTTCACCTGATTTGAATGTAAAAACTTAAATTAAAGCCCAATTATACCAAAATATCGTTTGATTTCAATTACAATATACTGTAATATACACATAAAATAACAATTATTTTGTCCATGTCCAAATATTTATGTGCCTGCCAGCATTTAGATATCAGTAGTATGCAAATATAAATTTATGACAGTCAGGGAATAAAATAAAATAAGATGGAATATAAAGCAGGAGTTTCACTTCATGAACCTAAATGCTAGCCTTCTTGGTGTGATATTAAAAATAATTTCTTTTCTATAATTTTCTTTATTTTTCTATATATATTTTTATATTTCTAGAGTTTCTAAAAGAAAATCGGAATGTGGCATCACTTATTGTCCACGACGATCACAACAAGCAGGCCTTGGGTGCCACTCTGTTGCATGACAACAAGTCTGGGCATTGCAGATCAAACCACGTGGCTTTGCCATTTTACCCCATTGTGGGAGGGGCAAGAAGCTCACAGTCAATTCTGGCCATGCAGCCATCAGACATAGATAAGAAAAGAGAAGCCTTCCTGGAATACCTTAAGCAGAAGTACCCTCACCATGCCTCAGTCATCATGGGCCACCAGGAGAGACTTCGAGAGCAGGTCAGTGGCCAGAACACACACACACACACACACACACACACACACACACACACACACACACACACACACACACACACACACACACACACACACAAATATAATCCAAACAAACATTCAGACCTGGATTCACAAGTGTCCCCAAAACCCCAAACAGCTATTAAATGTGCGCAGGACAAAACTCCGACCCAAATTGAAAAGTAAACACAAGGATAACCAGGTTGCCAGATCACACATCAAAATCCCTTCCGATCGGTAACACTCGGGTCTCCTGTTGTAATGCTCCTCTGGTAATGTGTCTTTTCACACCTTTAACGCCCCTCCAGAGAACAAGAAGCTGTGGGAGGGGCTCTACGTATATGAGGTCACATAGGAGGGGGACGGAGATCTACTTCGCCTGTTTACATTTCCACGTACACTGGAGATTCATCTAAATGACTGAAAAGTGAATTTTGTAAAAATAGACGCCTTTCACGTAGCGGTTAGCGCTCTGGCCTCGTACTTTCGATTCCCGCCTCGGGTCCGTGTTCATGCTCTCTTTCATGGGTAGAACCTTCTGTGGAGATGCTTTTCCATGTGTATGCAGGCCTCCACGCCTCCGCTCCTCCGTACGACCTTGTGTACTCACTGCCCCGTGTGTCTTCTCTTTCTTTTCTGTGTTCCTGTACGTGAACGTCGACACGCTAAAGACGAGCCAGTTTCTATACCACACCGCACGCCTGAGTTACAGCCAGGATTTAATCTCACACGCTGGTTGATATTAAAGGTCATCTCCATTCGTCAAATGGCTCCTTTCAGTGAAAGTGGGCGGTTCTTGAGGCTTGATGAAAGGCTTGTATATTTTTGCCCTTTAATAAAAAAACTAATCTATATATTAGAGAAAAAAAAACAATCATAATAACAGAGCATTTATCCATTCATGCTCCGGCTGAATCTGATGGTTCTGTTAGTAAAGACCCCTGGAGGCGTGAGCTCGACCCAGACGCGGGAGTCAGTGAGGGACGGACTCACCAGGCCCGGAGGTCGGTTTTAACAGCGGCTTCATCTCCCACCAAGTCTGCAGCTCAGAACATGAAAAGAAGAGGCAGAGATGAATGAGAGACGGATGCAGGAGACGAGTGTGATGGGGCAGGAAGGCGAGAGAGAGAGAGAGAGAGAGAGAGAGAGAGAGTAAAGCTTTTACAAGTTCAAGGATGTGGGAAGTGCAGGAGGAGATGTGACGCGTTCGGAAAAAACAAGATGGAACAAAAAGAAAGACGGATTGACTGAGCAGCTGCCTTATGCAGATTATTGTGAAATAAACAGGTGACCCAGAAGTGTTCGAGAGGGGTGTCGTGCTAAAAAAGCTTCTCTCCAAGAAAGAGACGGAAAAGAGGGAAAAGTGGCTGAGAGAAAGAAGGAAGTTAGGAGGATGGATAGATGAAATGAGCTAAAAAGAAAGAAAAGGAGGTAATAAGAGGGTCAAAGAAATGGGGGGGGGGGGGGTCAGTGGTAAATAAAAAAAAAAGAAGGAAAGAAAAGAAGAAAACATGAAAGAAATGGGAAAACAGACAGTGGAGTGAAAAGAAGATAAGAACGAAGGTAAAGGGACAGTATGGAGAGAGAAAGAAGGAAGTGAAAAAAAAATTAGGAAACTGGAAGAAAGAAGGGAATAAAGAAAATAAGAAAGAATGAAACGGAAGAAAGAAAGGAATAAGTTCAAGTTCAAACCAGCTTTTATTGTCATTTTAACCAAATCCAGTTCAGCACACAGTGAAGCGAAACAACGTTCCTCCAAGACTGAGGTGCTGCATATGACATAAATTAACAGAAAGTAACGAGCTAACTAAGAAACCTAATGAGCTGTGTAAAGATTAGCTGAATAAAGAAAGAATTAGAGAAAGAAAAAGCAAAGTAAAAGTAATTTACAAAGAAAAGAAGAAATAGAAATGACAAAAGAAATGAGACAGTACAGTAAAGGAAGCTAAAAGCCTCATTTATAATGACGGACAGGCACAAAGGCCACGCCTCCTTCCCTGACACTAATGTGAAAAAGGCCACGCCTCTTTAAGCGTGACTGAAAGGGAGACCCGCCTTCTTCACTGGAACCTTTTGTTGTTGTTGTTGTTTTTAACAGTGAATGACGGGCACAGAGACCACGCCCACTATTTTGTTTCTCCAAGGCCACGCCCGCCCCCTGGACTGAAACAGTGTTGTGTTGTTAAATGTATGATTTACGTGTGATGACGTGTGTATTAAACCTCACGTGTGTCCCTGTGTCCCCGCCCCCCGCCTTCCTCAGAGCACGGAGACTTCCTGGCGCTGGACCTGGGCGGGACGAACTTCCGCGTGCTGCTGGTCCGAGTGCGCAGCGGGAAACGGCGCAGCGTGGAGATGCACAACAAGATTTACACCATCTCCCAGGACATCATGCAGGGCACGGGGGAAGAGGTACGGCTCACTGCAACCCGCCGAAAGTTTACAGTCAGGTCTAAAAGTTTTTAAACTGAGTGATTCCAAATGCATTTGAAGAGAGAGAGAGAGAGAAAAGAAAACAAGCAGACTGAGACGGCATAAATAATTCATTACAGAAGTCTGAGCATCGTTATGAAGAATAAATCATCTGTGTGTCCTGGAAGTACGCGGCTCGTCTGACTCTGTGCCCGTTTCTGTTACATGAATGAACTGAAAAGTTGTTATTATTATTATTATTTGTTTTTATTGTTCTTGTTTTGTCCAGTCTTAGGTCCAGACCAGGACACACACTGTTCCCAGCATAAGTTTGTCCTGAAATAATGGTTCTTCAGTGGCACTTTTATGTAATTCATGTTGTTTTTTTCTTTCCTCGCCCTCTTACTTTTACTCCGAGCGTATTTGCGCAGGTCGTAAACCATAAACGTCTCTGAAGAAGGAAACAGATGAAACGTTTTTCGGTTCCCTGAAGATCCTTCCACGCTGTTTTTCACTTCACGGAGAAAGCTTTTAAAAAGTGCTGCTGCTGGCATGTCCTGGTCACTTGCATGTATATATATATATATTTTATAAAGTGCAAAGCGCCGTCATTTTGACGTTCTGAACACTCAGGTTGCGAAAAAAAAAAACACTGAGCAAACAGCATGTGGCGAGTCAGAAATCATTCCAATGTTACTTAAACTTTAATTCCAGTGTAACTTAGACGACGCCGTCTCACAAAGACACGTTGTTGAAAACGGAGGCAGAGTTTTTAATTCTTTTATTAAGACTTGATTTTAATACAGAACGAGTCGAAGTCGCCTTAAAGACGCTTTTAAGGCCGCGTCTATCATACAGAGCGTCACGTGAGTCACGCGTCGCCATGTGCAGACCATCGGATCGTTTTTCAAAATAAAAACCTTCTCAGACTCCGAGTCAATAAAATGGAAATAAATTCATTCAGTCTAGACATGTTGTCATGATCGTTCACATTTTTTTTCCATCAACATCAACTTCAGGGACAAACTGTTCAGGTGCTGCCGAATACTGTACATCGCCTCGACTCCGCGGTGCCGCTGTAACGAGATAATCAGCGTGATTCACTTCACCTGTCACAGGTCGTAATGTCACGGCTGATCGGTGTGTGTGTGTGTGTATGTGTGTGTGTGTGTGTGTGTGTGTGTGTGTGTGTGTATCAAAGTTTCTTTTTTTTTGGAGTTTAAATTTGGCTGCAGTCGAGAACAACACGCTCCTCATCAGGAGAATCCACTGATCTTTGTTTCGCCGGCTTTAATGAGAATAATAAATCCGCTGCGTGGAACGAGCCGGTCCTGCTGAGGACGCCGCTATGGCTCCGGTCGCCGCGTTGCCCCGAGGCGCGTTGTTTATTTTCCTGCAGTTTAAAAATAATTGATAAGAAAATCCATCATGGGCTGAGCGTTAGGAGAAGAAAAAAATATATTGTATTATGAGACCTGAAAACGTTGATTTTTATTATGAGGATTTGTGATGAGAGTCGTGATGGAGAGCAGTTTATAACACAATACAACGCGGGTTTTATTTGAAGCGATAAAGCATTTGACACATTGAAAAGTGAATTAAAAAGCGGCCATGATGTTTATGCAAAACAAAACGATGGATGGAAAAGAAAAAGGGAAAATAAACACCAGATTTCAATTATATATTTATTTCATTATATAATCATTTATTATTAGCCCTCGATCTCTTTATTTATTACATTTTTTTCCCTCGATCTCTACATGCACTCGGTGAAGGTCAGAATGCCACAAAGCCTACAATCTGTGCGCTGAAGGTCCTCTCGAACACCTCTCCAGCGCCATTAACGCGCTCTGGCATTAAGTTCTCAGCAAGCCCTGGGTTTGAAACGCGCCGTGCCGTCACCTGACGCCGCCTGCTCCGGCTCTCGCGCTGAAATTGCACACGGAGATGAAAACAGGAGGGGTGAAGTGCTGCGCGAGAGCGCCCCCGTATTTTTCCGTCCATGCTCGAGCGTCTCTGGGTCAAGACCTCGGACCCGGGTCGCCCGCGCCGGAACCGTCACCAAGTGCATGTAGAGACCGTATGCCACCGCGGCGTACGCGAGGTTAAAGGATGTTCTCGTCCATAAGTGCTTTGATGGACTTGAGAGCACAAGGAGAAAGGTTGAAGATATTTCTGAACTCATGTGCGAGGGATAAAGCCATCGTCTGTAAGCCGCGCTCCATCCCTGGGATTATATACAGCGTACTTACTGTACCAAGCCGGGTGTTAGTGCAGCGGTGGTCCGAACTTTGGCCTTGCCAAAAATAGGCACCATTTTAGAAATGCATCAAGCAAAGAAAACAACTAAGGAGATTTGAAACGACTGGAACTGGGTTAAAAACCCTTCAACACATTCTGAAAACCTGGAAGGTTGACGCTGAACTGCCGTGTGACGCTGAACCGTCATGTGACCTGATGAGTCTAGATTGGTCCTAGTCCAGAGTGATGGGCGTGTCAGGGTGAGAAGGGAAGCGCATGAAGCGATGCTCCCATCATGCATAGCGTCCACTGTACAAGCCTCTGGAGACAGTGTTATGATCTGGGGTCGCTTCAGTCGCTCGGGTCGAGACTCAGCAACGTCATGTGGGGATAAAATGAAGTCACATGACCACCTGAACTCTGGACGTTTCCCTTGCGTTTCCCTGATGATCTCAGGATCACATGAACTGGTCGACTGAATGAAAATCAGTTGAATGAGTTTGCGTCCAGGCAGTACAGAATGTCTCTGCTCGGTAATCTGTACTTCATCTCTTTGATCCTGACACGTGACACAGAGCGACGTCATGATGTAATTAATATCTGTGTGTTTCGCCAGCTGTTTGATCACATCGTCCACTGCATCGCTGACTTCCTGGAGTACATGGGCATGAAGGGAGCGTCGTTACCTCTGGGATTCACCTTCTCGTTTCCCTGCCATCAAGCAGGATTGAACAAGGTACAGAAAAACACACACACACACACACACACACACACACACACACCTGGAAATACAACCTACCAGAATCAGTCCAGAATTAAAACCTTTTTGCTAGCTTGATGATGGTGAATAAATAAACAAAATATGATAGAAGCCCAAGCCTAGGATATAATTTTATTGATTTATTTTTTATGAGTTGCTTTTAGAAATGTCTAAAAATCGTGTGCGCGGCCCAAATGTCCGGCGTCCTCTTCGGGATTCCTCACCGGTCTTCTCTTTCATCGCGCTAATCAGGCTGTGACGGCTTTGACACTCGAAACCACGCGACTGATGAGCGCTAACACGATTACAGTGACGGAATCCGATTCCTGCAAATCACAGACGTTTTCTCAACGTGCTCGCGTGTGAGCTAATCATACAACAAACACACAGCTGCGGAAGAAACACAAGGCTAGCCAAGCGGTAAATTAGTTTTGCTCGTCCAATAGAGAGGATTATGTAGAGGAGGGAGAGAAAAAAGAAAACACACACACACACACACACACACACACACACACACTGCACATTGTGTCGACAACCTGGACGTTCTTTTCATAACCGGTGAGTCAGACTGAGACACTGAGATTGTCTCGAACGCTCTCCCTGAAATGTACAAATGAAACGTAATTACACTAATATGATGACCTCGTTCAACACGTCCTGCCACGCATCAGTGCCGTTATTTCCCAACGATCAGCTGTGCTTTTTTCCTCTTAAAGAAAAAAAAGAATAAAAGCGAGATAATTTTGTACGGTTGCTCATTTTAATCACAGGCTGAAGCTCCTGTTTGACCAGTCGTCTCGTGTTGGAATGTGAGCACACGCTGTAACTTTTTCAAGTGACTCCCTGATTCTAGTCCTCGACTCCCTAAAATGACTCCTTGGATGAAGTTTTGGAAAAACAGACAAACTACAAACTACATTTCAATCATTTCTTAATATATCCAGTTATGTTTCAAGTCTCTCTCTATCAAATGATTCCTTGAAAGAGCAGACGTTTAAATCCAGACTCCAGCCACCATTCAGACAGCTTGCTCTTTGACTCCTCGATTCTTTCAATTGACTCCTTGGTCGGAGTGACTCTTTATTTGTGCAGACTGTAACTACGAGTCAAATTATTCTGATCATGAATTTTCAAATTCCAGTCTCTCAAATGATTCCTTGATTTGACGCGAATGTTTTAACCACAGACTGCACCTAGGAATCAGCGATTCTTTACTTGACTCCTTGAATCTCTCAAGTGACTCACTGATTGGATTTGATTGTTCATTTGTGCAGACTGTAACGATGAGTCAAGTCATTCTCTACTGAAATTCTTTGAGTCTCTCAAACGACTCGTTGAATTGAAGCGATTGTTCCGACTACAGACAGGACGCTTCTGTATGAATCAAGTGATTCTCTAAATGACTCCTTGATTTGGATCGATTCTTTTAACCACAAGCTGTACCTATGATTGTAGTGATTCTCTACTTGACTCTTTGGTTGGAGTGACCAGTTTACATGCAGACTGTAACTACAAATCAACTGATTCTCTTCTTGAACGCTTTGATTCTCTCAAACGACTCGTTGATTTGGAGAAAAACATTTTAACCACAGACTATAGCCGTGAGTCAAGTGATTGTCGACTCCTTGAATCTCTCAAATGACTCATTGATTTGAGTGACAACTTTTGTAATGTTCTGTAACTACGAGTCAAGTGATTCTCTTCTTGACTCCCTGATTTGCAGGGAATGTTTGAATCACAGACCGCGCCCATAATTCAGGTGACTCTCTACATGACCGTTCTCTTCTTGGACTCTTTGATTCTCTCAAATGACTCCTTGTTTGGAGAAACCATTTTACCCACAGACTGTGGCCATGATTCAAGTGATTCTCTGCTTGACTCCTCGAATCTCTCACCAGACCCCTTGGTGTTGGAGTGACCATTTTGTCTACAGGCTCTCAAATGACTCCTTGATTTGGTATCGATTCTTTTAACCACATGCTGTACCTATGATTCAAGTCAGTCTCTAGTTGATTCCTAGAATATCTTTAGAAGACTCCTTGTTCAAAGAAACAGACTGTGTAGCTATGAATTTCGAGATTATCTAACTGACTCCCTGGATCTTCGAGATGACTCCTTGGTTGGAGTGACCATTTTTATGCAGACTGTAGCTACGATTCAAGTGATTCCTTTCTTGGACACTTTGAGTCTTTCAAATGACTCATTGATTTGTAGATCAGAATATGATTCAAGTTATTCTCAAACGACTCATTGAATGGAATGACTCTTTTTGTTCATACTGTAGCCATGATTCAAATGATTCTCTACTTGACTCCTTTTAATCTCTGAGTCGAGTCATTCTCTTGACTATGGGCTTGCAGCTCCACCTCACCTGAATCTGCCGTCTGAAACTGTCTGTCTTCTGATCTCAAGAACCTCCTTATCTAAGACTTTCAGCTTGGACTCGTCTATCCTGGAGCGATGGAAGGAAAGAAGGAATTTGGGATAAAAGTGAAGACGTTCCGCAAAGCCACGAGTAAATCAGGGGAGACGATCATAAATCTGGTGCCTCTTGTAAACTCTCGTAAAAACACCTGAACTTCGTGTCTGTGCTTGTGCAGGGCCGAACGGTTTGGGCAAGGTTCAAAACATCTCCACCTCCACGAGCTCCAGCTGTCACCGGCTCACTTTTGCGTCATGATGCGTGTCTCGTCTTGTTCTCGTGTCTTTCCCAGGCCATAAAATCGATGCATGTTCTGGAACAAACAAGTTCTGTGGCTCTGACGTAATAAAAGAACGTGTGTGTACATGACAACACCAGCAGACGACGTGCAAGCTGAGGGTTCCTCACACGGTCGGGCCAGAACTACGCCTTAATAAATATGCACCGTTTACGACGTCTAAATAAACAAATTAAAAAATATATTTAGTCATCCAAGGTGTCCGAGCATATCTACAAGTCTTTTTTTTTTTTTTTTTTTTTAAACAAAAAACTATTTCAAATTGCGGCTGAACTCCTTAGATAACAAGAAAACAAACTCGCCTTGCATATATATATTTTAAATGCGTCTCATCTCTCCAGAATGACGGGGACGTCTCACCCAAGGTCCGATGACCTTTAGAGCCCTCGAGGGACCTGCTGGACTTCTCGCCTACTTATTGTTTTTACTCACGTTATTCTTCATCTGTACGCCGCGTGATACGCCACGTTAATTCTCATCTAGTCGTCACGTCGTCGCCCCTTAAGCTTGGATTAGGATAACCTTTAGGAACGCGCGTCATCCCTCAGACCCTCAGGTGTCTCTGGCTGTATATATACACCAGGGTGGTGGAGATGAAGACTTCTGCCGAGGCCGGATTTACAGAAACACTTCCATCGGAGCAACAAAGGGATCTGAGCAGTAAAAACGTCACCAGTAACTAACACGAGTTTAAAGCGTGAAATTGTTCACTAACAGGCTGAAAGCGTCACTGATGATGATTATTCTAAACTTTTGTTTCTTCCTTTCATATGAAATGATGTAATGTAAATGCAGATAATCTGTTCAAAAATATGACCAATATTACCAATTTCCGACACTATAATCATATTTTTTGCATATAAAAACAAATCAAAACGTTTAGAAATGACATGTAAATGAAGTAAAATATGAAATAAATAGACATTAAATCTCACATAAGCTTAATTTATGATTCCTCTCGGCACCGACTGCTTTATAAACCAAACTGAAAGCGGCTCCCTTTACTTCTCGCTACCGTCCTTGCTAACATTCTCGGGACACATGGTGCTACGTCTTCACTACATCTTAAACAAAATGCAAACAAACACACAAAGACATTTGTAAACTCTCTTTGCTCGGTTTACACCGACGCAATAACGAGTTTGGGGGTCAAAACTTTTGCACACTTGTGGACAAATCTTAAAGTGAGATTTGAATGAATAGTATCTTATAGGTTCTGTGTTTTTCAAACTTATCACTTCTTTTTTGGATGTTTATGTGCGGTTGGTGTAATATCGCCCCCTGCTGGACTGGGGTGTGGTGCAGAACCTTGGCTGGGAAAAAATTTTTTTTTAAACAACATTAAACAACAACAATAACAAGACAATGTTAACGAATGTTGGCTCACGCTTTAGTAAGATAAATGTAATAAAGGAGGTCATTAGCTCAGAGCCCAAACGCTCGGGGCTGAGAGTTTTCTCAGATCTGTTTTAAAGAATAAATTTCATCTCAGCAAAAAGTTTGAAAAACAAAACAAAAGAAGTAGATACATGTACTGTATATCCTGGCAACGAGCTCACAGGACAGCGTGTAGCCGGATGAGAGTCGATATCCTTCGTCAGGGTCACGAGGCTCGTTTGGGTAAGAGAGATTTTCAATCGATTTATTAAAAAAAAAAAAAAAAAAGCCTGTGCGGGTCGAGAGCATGTGGAAAGCCACCCGCATACTGGTGAAGGAGAACATGAAATGACACGACGTAAGCGGGAAGAATCGTCTTGAGAATAGATCGCGCAGAAAACACACTCGAGGAGAGGACGGCTAATGGAGCGCAGACGTCTGGGTCCAGCTGAATTCTGCACGCCGCATTATGTGCATCGTTCCACCTGAGCTCTCTGAAAGTGTCCTTTTATACCTCATCACAACCTCATCACAACCTCGTCTCTCTCCCTGTGTGTGTGTGTGTGTGTGTGTGTGTGTGTGTGTGTGTGTGTGTGTGTGTGTGTGTGTGCGCTCTCTCAGGGCATTCTACTGAACTGGACGAAGGGATTCAAGGCCAGCGGCTGTGAAGGAGAAGACGTCGCAGTTCTCCTCAAAGACGCCATCCACCGCATGGAGGTGTGTGTGTGTGTGTGTGTGTGTGTGTGTGTGTGTGTGTTTGTGTGTGTGTGTGTGTGTACACCACACACTCTGAGATTAAACACTGAGATTTTGGTTAAAAAAAAAAAAAAAAAACTTTACCTCGGGTTTGTGTTCATTTTTTACGTTAGACATTACCTGAGTCTTTTATTTACCTTTAGTTAATAAGGCATGAAATGCAATTAAATAAATAAATAAAATTTATCAGTATTTTTTTTGTTTTCCAGGCATAATTATATCTACATAGGGAAAAAAAAAAGCGAAATGATTTTAAAAACGCACAACAATGATTATTGTGGCTCAACTCTTAAGTTCTTGAGGTTTATAAAAGGAATAAAAAGCACCAAACACTATCGCTTCCGTGACCTGCACAACTAAACAATACGCATCTTATTTTAGTTTATTTTATATGAAATTAATGAGGCGTTTCAGTCCGTAGTCA
>JAAGKR010004101.1:0-65739 GCA_011419295.1 Clarias macrocephalus
AGTGTGTTGGCAGGTTAACTTGAACAAATCTGGCTAGTTTTCTCTGTTTTCCAACCAAACTTCAGTGGAAATCCCAGGAGATCAGCACTTTCTGAAAGGCTCAAAATTCAAGGGGATTCCCCAGCGTTCATTTTTAGTTATCAACATGTTGTGTTGACGTTAATTTGACAACATTATGAACGTTGGGATAATTTTGGTATTAGATTGTGTCTGAAAGTTAGAATTACTTTGATGAAATGACGTGGGAACAATGCTGGCTACATGACGATGATGCTGACGATGTTGAACCACACGACTTAAAAACAATGTTAATACCAAACCGATTGTCTGGGCAGGTCTCCAGTTCCAGCAGCTGCAGGGAAAGCACTTACTACTGTGCTTACTACTGGACTACTAGGGAACATGCTCTTGATGCTAATGAACGCATGTACATGACAATAATGTCCACCAAAATACACAACAGAAATTTACCAAAATTAATTGAAAAGGACTCAAAAGGGTAAAAAAAAAAACTTATCATCTGAAATCTGTTCTGTGAATGTAGACATGATGCAGTTTGGATGCTTTGCAAATACCATGCTACAAGGTAATCCTTCTGAAAGAAAATGAAGCCGCGACGTAACAACACATAAGAGATGTGTGACATGTGTGGCATGACGTGATTTACATGCTGTGTGAGGGAAGCTCTTGTGTTTGTTTCAATCTCCGATCAGAATTCTAAACCCTGTTAAAAACTGCATAAATTTCATTATTCATTTTATCAAACTTATTCTAACTTTCAAACACAATGTTAACATCACTGCAATGTCTTACAACTATGTTACAATGTTCAGTTGATATTAGGGTTCCTTCTGGTTTGGCACCAACAACCATGCCACGACCCAGTAATATGAACATCACCCAAAGCAACCTATCTGTTCAGCTAGCTACTGTAGATGACTGCCAATGAATCTATGTTTTCAAATTTGTCAAGCATTTGTCCCTCAAATATCTCCATATACCAATAAGAAATATATACAGTATTCTAGGTAGATGTTTAGTTTCGATCAGTTTCTACACATACTGTCAAGCACCTTTGATGGAACATGCCATGGAACATTTACTTATGACGTATGACTTACAGATGGATGTCATGTTAAGAACACTAGTGTCACTCCGATGCTAATGTTAACTGAAAAACCTGTCTATTTGCAAGTTTTTTTCTTTACGATGTAGTCAAGACAGTCTTTCAAGTTTTTTTCTTTCCAAGAGGAGGAACGGGTTTGACTTTCCCCGCAGAGCTTTTTCATGAACAGCATGTTCATACCTTCATACTGTTGTAGACTTTGTTCTATAGAGTTTGCATAGAGAGGTGCGAAAAGCAGAAATCATACAGCAAACGGACAGTTTAATCTAGGAAAATATTTTTAGGTCCTTAATTTTGAACCTTATAGATTTAAGTGTGCATGTGTTTACATTTAAAAGGCCATTCAATTAAATTTCAATTCCATCATTTCTCTTTAGCTCTGTAGCTAGGAATGGGAATTACCAGGGACCTCACGATACCATATTTTCATGATACCTTAGGTGTGGATTAGGATTTGTATTGCAATTCTATAAATATCACGATTTTATAACTATCCTGATTAAATAATCTTTTTCTTTTTTTTTTTTTTACAAATAATTTGCTCCACCAGATGGTATTCTGAATAGTTTAGAGCACCACCTGTAGACTTCTGGAGGAATCGCAACATTTTACCACCTCAATTGCAAACACATATGCACACATAAATGTATTTTTTTTTAAAATATCTTTTGGTGTCAGTTTGGCGATACATGAATTGCCACATAAAAATTAAGTTCAGCCTTTATTCTTCACACATACATTACTGCATAGTGGAATTCTTTATTCTTCGTATATCCTAGTAGGCTGGGGTCAGACGCATTATATCAACCATTATATCGATGTTAAAACCAAATATGAACTTCGAACAATACATAAAAGTGAAAGAAAAATCATTAATAAATTGTTTAACACATTATTCAGTCAAAGTGTGATTTTTTTTCCCCCCGATTTTCTCCCTAATTTAGTCGTGTCCAATTCCTCCCCATCACTAGGGGGCTCCCATATTAAGGCTACTACCACCACTCAGCCGGGAGGGCCGAAGACTATCACGTGTTTCCTCCGAACCACGTGACGCCAGCCGACCGCATCTTTTCGAACTGCTCGCTCGCACACCGTTGGGGGCGGCGTAACACACTCGGAGGACAGCGCTATCCGCTCCTTCCGCTTGCGTGAGCTCACAGACGCCCCTGATTGGCTGTAGAGCCGTGATTAATGTGGGAGCACTAAGTACCTCTCATCCCTCCCCTCTGAGAGAGCTCGGCCAATCAGCTCTCTCTAGACCTCCGGCTGCGAGAGGTTACAGCATCACCCGGGATTCGAACTAGCAATCTCCGGATGATAGGGCGAGCGCTTTTACCACTGCGCCACTCGGATGTCCAAAGTGTGATTTTTTTTAACTACACTTTCATAGAAGATTCTCCTCGCTTTGCAGTCTCGTAGAAAGAGAAGTGACACTGCTACAGATTGCAAAATGAGGAAATTTAGAAGAAAGCTGTCCTTAAGTTGCCTTCTGTATGAGTTTATTTCAGGATCAAAACACTGTCTGGCTCAGAAGGATGGATTATACAGAGCTGAAGCTATTCTTACTCAGGTAGCGCTTTCCTACTAGAATATTACATTAGCGTTAGCTGAGAACCGCTGCAGCAGGTGGCTTCATGTATCTCAGAGGAAGCTCCTGTGAATCTCTGGGTGGCTAACAGAGATTTGGAACTGGAAAATAATGAATCATTTAACAGAGTATTACATATCATAACTTTGTTAAAAGGTTGTATAATGTGGCATTCGTTAGGTAGAAATACTTACTGAAGTGAGATTTATTGCTAAAGCTCAGCCTCTAGACGCTAGCATTAAACAAAATGCTTCCCTTTCGTTTCTTTTGTAAAATTGTGAATAAAAAAATTATGTGAGAAATTATTATTATTATGAATGAAAAAATATTAATCTTTAACAACATAAATATGCTGCTATGGCTAACTATGTGCTAAAACTTGGTTGTTTGTTTACTGTGTCACTGTTAGCATCATGCTAGCTACCCGACTTCATTCATTATTAGCATTAGGAGTGTTTGCATATTGTTCAGTGTGATTTGGATGCAAACTAATGTCAATGGAAAGAGCTTCTGTGTGTGTGTGTGTGTGTGTGTGTGTGTGTGTGTGTGTGTGTGTGTGTGTGAATATGAATTGAGTTGGTATTTTACTGGAAGCACAGATGGCAGATTGAGGAGATCCAGTTTAATGAAGGGGAGAGAGAATCACCTGAGGCCTGAAACCTCACATCAAACACTCCTTTCTCTCTCTCTCTCTCTCAATCTAATCCTTTCTCACCCACATCTGCTTCCCTTTTCTCTCATTTTCTTCTCTTTCATCTCTACTATCTCCTGCTTTTCCTGTCTGTGGGCAGTGTGTGTGTGTGTGTGTGTGTGTGTAACACCTGGAACAACTTTCTTGACGCTTTCCTTCACTCCCAGCTGTAAAACTGAATGTCCTATTTTTTTTTATCTTTCTGGCACTATTTATTTTTCTGTCTGTCCATCCATATCTATATTTTCCCTCTTAAACTCTGTCTCATTGTCTCTTTTTTTGTTTAATTTCTCCTTTCCATTGTCAGTTCTCTCCTTTCGCTATCATTTTCACCTCTCAAGCATTTCTGTTTGTCTTTAAGTCACTCTATCTGTTTCTCTCTCTCTATACCTTTTTCTCTTTCACTTATCATGTCTTGTATATGACAAGGGGCGGGGCCATACTGGAAGAGACCATGCACACCAGGTTAGAAAAGTTTCATTATATAAAAAGATGATCAGTGAGACGGATTTGCCGGTGGCGCTTCACTCTCAGAGGCGAGTGGACGCAAACCATGCAAGTGAAATAATTTTTTTTTCCCCCTTCTATTATTCAACGTTCTGAATTTTCTTAGGTATATGTCTGAATATAGAGCACCAGGAAGTGCTTTAGACAGAAAGGATGTATGAGAGCATGAGCGAGACGGAAAAACAGTTAAAACGAGGGAGGATGAGCAACAGGAAGATCAGACAAAGTGTGAGAACATGAGTGATGGATAAAGAATGAGACAGAGAGGGAGACAAACAGAAAGTCTGAGAAACAGAGATGAGAGGCTGAAAGGCATCGCAGAAAAGAGAAGAAAAAAGACGAGGAAAAGTGAGTGGGAGAGAGAGAGACAGACAGAGAGAAATGAAGAGAGAGGCAAAAGAATCACTAAGAGGAAGAGAGAGTGGCAAACAATATCAGAGAGGAAGAGAGGTAAATAGGCTCACACTGTGAGAGAGAAAGATGGAGAGAGAGAGAGAGATTTTGCCATCATTGCCCTGCAGACAGGAAACTGTCTAAGAGAGAGGAAGCTGTTAAGTACACAGGGACAGAGTGGAGGGGTGCCTCTCTCTCTCTCTCTCTCTCTCTCTCTCTCTCTCTCTCTTCATTTCTCTCTGTCTGTGTCTTTTTCTTTTTTGTCTCTTTTTGTTTGCCTCCCACCACTCTCTCCTGTCTGTCTCTTTCTCTGATTCTGACCTCTCTCCCCATTCCACTGTCTGTCTGTCTCTCTCTCTCTCTCTCTTTCGTACCTTTCTGTCTTTCTTCTCTCTTACTCTCTTATTGTGCCTCTCAGCGTGACTCTCTGTTTGTCTTTTTCTCTCTCTTCATCTCTAGTGCATGTCATTCTGGGTTCTTTTTTTGTTGCAGGAAATGTGTGCAAATGTTTGTGTGCATATGTTGGAGAGAGAGAAAGAATGAGTGTGTGCAGGCGCTGCAGTGTGTCCGGTGTGAACTACTGTGGTGAGTGTGTAAAATTACTCAGGGTTTCCACGTGCTGAAGCCAGTGAGATCATTAACACGTGAAAAACTTGATGCTCTTCGCTTGATGCATGGAGACACTTAAAGCCATAACAGCCACAACAGCAGTGTCGACACTTCCTATGCCTAATCTCGTGTTGTATCACACATCAGGATGTAATGGGTACGAAATGAATAGTTGAGAACCAGGCCGATAAATAGTTATAACCTTAATAAAATCAAGTAATATCAGGTACAGAAAAACATAAAAGTAACCAGGAAGGCATAAAGTCTGAGCGGAACCGAATAGCTCAGACGCGCAATAAAAAATGGGAACGGAGGGAAAAATTCTGCATCATTTCCTGTGTGTGTTACAAAGCCAGCAGGACTGGGGTTCGGACAATAATGAGAGCGGAATAAATTACCCGGATTTGCTAACTACACAATTCCTGCACACGTCCTCAGGCTTTTAGTGTAATTAACCCTATCTGCAGGGGCGTGTTGAGATGCGTGCGATCCGGAGGATAAAAACAGGACGATGTTAAGTGACTGAATAGACATCTGGAAGCTTGCTCTTTACTTAATTAATCATCAAAATCTAATCTATAGTCCACTGTGAGGTGTACTTCATTGTAGTTAGCCTTATGGTGCCAGACTTGGACTTATATTAGCGAAGACATCCTCAAACTATTTTACAGGAGACCAGTTTTTAGTCATTTTTACATATTTACTGTATTTGTGCGTGAACAAATAACATGAGATGAAAAAAAATATTTCCTGCCTTTTGTTCTTTTTTCATTTTTTTAACGACCAGCTGTTTAGATTTACCCCCTAATGTGACCTCATATGAGAAGATCCCCTCCCTCGGCTTTTTGCTCAGCTCTTGACGGGGCGTGGCTCAGGAGTAGTTTTTACATAGACACTGAAATGGTCTGTTCGGAAGAGGAGTGAAATGTGTATAAGGTATGAAAAACTGCAATAGGAAAGAAGGTGAGGAAGAGAAAAATGTGGGAGTACAGGAGAAGAAAGGAGAAGTTGGTGAAAGTCAGGGGAGAGAAAAAGATGGGATGATAAAATGGCGAGGAGGAAATGGAAAACATGAGGAGAGACCTGAGTCACCGGGAAATGCAGCAAGTCACTCACCTACAGTACAGAGAGAGAGAGAGAGAGAGAGAGTTCACCCTGGTCACTTAAAGAGCCTCCAGCCTGGTCTAAAAGTGGGTCAGTGAGTGAGTGTGCATGTGTGTGTGTGTGTGTGTGTGTGTGAGAGAGAGAGAGAGAGAGAGAGAGCCATTGGTGGGTCACGTACCCAGATGGGTGTGTATTCCTGATACTCTCCTGTTCTCTGTACTAACATAACTAATCCTTTCATTTGACCCAGGCTTTACTTGTCAAAGAGCTGATTGTATGGGAGTCATTACACACACACACACACACACACACACACACACACACACACACACACACACACACACACACACACACACACGTGTATGACTGACAGTCACATGCACTTTACCTTCAGTCTTGACTTCACTTACTTTTCCAACAGGGCTTTTCTGTTAACCGATAAACCCTGCCTCTGTGTGTGTGTGTGTGTGTGTGTGTGCACGCACGCACGCGCGTGTATGAATGCCACGTCTTTTCCCTGTGTGTTTGCTCGGCTCTCAGTACACTGCTTCTTTCTCCTCCCGAGGTGCTTTTTAACACTGCCCTCTCACTTTCACACATCACCCACCCCGACAGGTCCGGCATCAGCGCCGCCGTGTTGGTCGCTCTAGAACAAGAGCAGTGTGTTTTCACACTTAAACCCTCCTGCCCTTTGCTGCTTCAAATATATCACACACAAACAGCTTGTTTTTACCTCTCTGTTTATTCAAATCTGTTTGATGACGTCAGCATGGAATTTTTTTCAATTCAATTCAATTCAATTTTATTTCTATAGCGCTTTTAACATTGTCTCAAAGCAGCTTCACAGAAATTAAAAGAAAATTAAAAGAAAATTTATGGAAGTGTGTATGTGTAAGAAAAATGTGTCTAGATAATGAGATTGTCCCTGATGAGCAAGCCCAGGGTGACGGCGACAGTGGCAAGGAAAAACTCCCTGAGATGGCAATAGGAAGAAACCTTGAGAGGAACCAGACTCCACAGGGAACCCATCCTCATCTGGATGATAACAGATAACAGAAATTGTATAACATCATGTGTGTTATGCAGCTGAAAGTTTGATATAGCAGAAGTTATTTAAATTAACATGAAGTCCAGTTCAGCACAGGGATGAGTCAGCAGGTGCAGAGGGCAGATGGGGTCTGGATCACTGGGAACTCAGGAGCAGCATGTGTAGATCCAAACCAACATGAAGCAGAATCCAGCTGGAGCAGGTTCTTCTCTGGATGCCTCAGGAACCTCGCAGGGTTGGCCTCTGTCTACTGAAGCTGGCACAATCTCCAGATGCCTCGGGATGGGTGGAAAAAAAAAAGAGCAGGTGAAAAGAATTAGCGTGGTTGCCATTCAGGATAGATGTACTGGAGTATGAGGTAAAGAAATTAATTATGTGTATGCCAGATTGAAGAGATGCGTCTTGAGTCTACTTTTAAATTGGGAAACTGTGTCTGAGCCCCGAAGGCTATTCCAAAGTTTTGGAGCTAAATATGAAAATGCTCTACCTCCTTTTGTAGATTTTCATATTCTGGGAACTATCAGTAGTCCGGAGTTTTCTGATCTTAAGGAGCGTGGTGGATTGTAACGCATCAGAAGACTGGTTAGTGTGTGGGAGCTAAACCGTTTAGAGCCGTGTACGTAAGTAATGCTATTTTGTAATTAATTCTGAACTGAACAGGTAGCCAGTGCAGGGATGATAATATTGGGGTTATATGATCATATTTTCTCGATCTAGTGAGAACCCTGGCGGCTGCATTTTGGACTAACTATAGTTTCTTTATTGAAGATGCAGGACAGCCACTCAGCATGCACTAATGCATTACAGTAGTCCAGTCTGGAGGACATGAATGCATGAACCAGCTTTTCTGCATCAGATACAGATAAAATGTTCCTAAGCTTGGCAATATTTCTAAGGTGGAAAAAGGCAGTTTTTCTGATATTGGAGATTGGGATTTTCAAAGTATAAGTTACTGTCTAATATTACACCCAGGTCTTTCACTGTCGAGCTGGTGGTAAAAGTACATCCTTCTAAATGCAAGCTGAATTGTGAGAGCTGGTGGTTTTTGACAGGAGACTTAGGGCATGTCGTGTACACCCTGGATACATGTTCGATGTGTAGAGCAGGAAAATGTATAACAACCTAGACCGATTGTAATGTACTTATATCCACCTCAATTTTTATTTGTCTTAAAAAAAAAAAACCATTAAATCCCCCCTTTAACTGCCCCTGCCCCAGATCTGTGGTGCTTTATATCTGCTACGCTGCCCCCTTATTCTAAAAAATATATATATAAATATATATAAACGTATTCTTTGCTGTAATATGAACTTTGCATTGATATACAGGTTTCTTTAGATTGAACTCACACTTGGATGCAATTCTTGACCGTATGGCTTTTATGTATTAATTCCCCTCTCTCTCTCTCTCTCTCTCTCTCTAGGTAACACAATAGAAGATGAAATATGCAGGAGTCTTATATTAAACACAGAAGATAGCACGGAAGCAAACTGCTGACTGGGGAAGACGAAAAAGTGGCTGCTTGCAGAAATGAAAATCTTCTTGGACATCTAACGTTCCTCGACACGCCCCATTTTGTTCGACTCGTACAAAGGAGAAGTATGCTGACTCCTCTGATTTAAGCTCTGAGGAGCTTGATATGGACCTGGACATGTGACATTACTTCTCAAAAGGTTTCATTACCGGGGATTTAACAGGGTGGACTGGCATGTTTTCTCCACTGAAGTATCCGCATGGATTTCTGACAAGTTCGAAAAGACGAAGGACAGGCTTTAACATGACCTGAAATACAAGACACACCCACATGAAGGTGTAACTTTTCTTTATGTAGATGATTCAATCAAAACCGTAACCTCCTTTTTTATTAACTCTGAGAAATTTATCTTTAGCGGCAGCCGATTGGTTCTCCAGCTGGACCGAAATGTGACCCAAAAATAACATGCGAATGAGAAGGTGTAATTAGGGACAATCGTATCTGTTTTGGAATAAACCTAACTTCAGTGACCTTTAGTATGACAGTGTTGCTCCCTCAGACAAAACGTCCTCTTCCAGATTTCGTATCAAAGCCAGCACTAGGACAAGGACAACACCAACAGCTTGTTCATATGTCCATGACGACTATAAACCCATGACAGATTATATTTTAGTTGACATATGAAATGATAAAGACAAGAGTGGGATGTTCCATTTCCTATTTTAGCATGTATATCTAAAGATAAAGCTACAGGAAGGAGAGGACGTTTGTGCAGACAAATTTATCAGTTTAAGCATTCGTTTTTTTGTTTTGCTTTTCTGCTTAGACGATAGCACGGACATCAGGAACTGCTTGACCTGTACCCACCCATGTTTAAACATTAAACATTAGCAACAACATGAGCAACTCACTCAATCAAGCAAAAACTGCACAATGGATGTGACTGTTTCTGTGTGTATATGATCCTGGTTTGTTTCGCGATGTTTCGCAGAGGATTGTTTTTCTGGTTCTCTCGCATCGGTGGCATTGTAGTCCTGATTTGCTGCTTTCTTTCCCTCCTCTACGTCATCACTTGCAACCCTCACACTGACGACCCCTTGATGGCACCCAGGCTGGGCGTGCCAAGCTCTCCAAGAGGGCCTGGGGTTCCTGGAGCGCTTAGCGGCACCCTCTTAGGTTCATCGAGCCACGAAAACTATCAAGCTTTGCTTCAGGAACGTGAGGAGCAGCAACGGCAACACATTTCCAGCCTGAAGAAGCAAATCGCAGAGCTGAAGGAGGCCCTGCAGGAGCGAGCCGAGCGCCCGAAGGAGTTTCAGGAGAAAGCTGGCAACGCGGCGACGGATCTCAATGATTTTCTGCGCACCCAAATAGGCCGGGCGGAGATAAACACGGGTGTCCGCTTGCCAAACGAATATGCCGTGATACCGTTCGAGAGCTTCACGCTGCAGCGTGTCTATAACGTGGAGACGGGTCTCTCACGGCATCCTGAGGAAAAACCAGCGAGGAAAGATAAACGTGATGAGATTAACGAAGTGGTGGAGAGTGCCTTGCACACGCTGAACTCACACAAACACAATATGGAAGATAGATTTGGTGCAGAAAAGTTGTACAGCAGTGCTGATTTTATTGAAGGTGAGTTCGGTTCAGCTGAATTGGTACACGGGGGGTTTGCCCTTTGGGTATTATGGGTGTGACATGATTGTGGGGAAGTAAAATTTAGAAGAGAATTTAGTTTGCTAAGTGCTAAGGTAACGCTTGTGCAAAACTGCCAATGTTAAAAGCTATAAAACATTGGCCTCCGAGTGGCGCAGTGGTCAAGTGCTTTTCCTATCATCCAGAGATCGTGAGTCCGATTCCCAGGTGATGCTGTAACCTCTCGGCCGGATTGGCCGAGCTCTCTCAGAGGGGAGGGATGTGAGGTACTTAGTGCTCCCACATTTATCACGGCTCTACAGCCAATCAGGGGCGTCTGTGAGCTCGCGCAACGGAGGGAGCAGATAGCGCTGTCCTCAGAGTGTGTTACGCCGCCCCCAACGGTGCATGAGCGAGCAGTTCGAAAAGATAGTGATAGTCTTTACCCCTCCCGGCTGAGTGGTAGTAGTAGCGTTAATGTGGGAGGAATTGGATACAACTAAATTGGGGAAAAATTCAAACAAACAACAAAAAAAAAACATTATAATTTTATGCAATTAAATAAATAGTTTTTTTTGACTATTTCATTGACACTTAAAACAAGTTAGCGGCACAGTGGCGTAGTGGGTAGCACTGTTGCCCTGTACCTCCTGGGTTTGATTCCCACCTCGGGTTCTGTGTGTGTTTCTGAGTTTGCATGTTCTCCCCGTGCTTGCTGGGTTTCCTCCGGGTACTCCTGTTTCCTCCCACAGTGCAAAGACATGCAGATTAGGCTAATTGGAAAGCCTAATTGCCCGTAGTGTGTGAATGAGGGTGCAAGTGTGTATATGTGTGTGCACCCTGTCCAGAGTGTACCCCACCTCATGCCCTAAGTCTCCTGGGATAGGCTCCAGTCCCCCGCGACCCTGTATACAGGATAAAGCGGTATAGACGATGAGTGAGTCATAACAAGTTGCTGCTTTTGAGTTTCTTGGAAATAAATCTGTCAAGAAAGTTATATTTGGTAACACGACCAAAATGTTTACAAGAACAAATATTTTGTTGGCAAGTTTCATTTTGATGAGAGGTCTGCGTTTAATAAGCATCAATTGTGAATGTAGCGTCAATGTTTTGACACGCTAACTTTAGCGGTCTGCTTTAGATACTCACGCCATTTTCAAGTTTCTACTTTAATATTCTCGAAATCTACAATCTGTTGCAATCTTTGGGTATTTAGCACCAGATTTAGACCTTCTTTAATCAAAATGGTCAAAAAGGCTCATTGGCTAAAAATACTACAAAGCGGAATTAATATAATTCCTTATCTCTGTTCCACACACTTTCCCCTTCCAGTGTGTTTATTGCCCCAAAATATTTTTTTCTTGTCTAAATGAAATCACATTACGCTAATTTTTGAAACAGTTCTGTTGCATTCCTTGAAGAACACAATTGGTTTTCCAGTCAGTTTCCTATCAGGAAATCCTGTGATGCGGGCAGTGTGTGTGTGTGTGTGTGTGTGTGTGTGTGTGTGTGTGTGTGCACGTGTGTATTTGTGTGTAAACGCAGTAGGAAGCCAAACCAGCTGCTTTATCGAGCACAGCTGAGCTATGTCTCTCTCTCACACACACACACATTCAGAGTCACAAAACTAAAACAGGGCAAGGGCCCACACAAAGGTCACAGACACACACACACAATGAAAATAACAGATTAATCCTCACACACCCAAGACTTACTTCTTTTTATTGTGTAAAGCTGCTTTGCGACAATGTCAATTGTTAAAAGCGCTATATAAATAAAATTTACTTGACTTGACTTGACATGGGAAAACCTCCTCAGCATTGGAAGAGTTAAATCATTTAAATAATGAGCGTTTGGAGGTTAAATATAGCACCGCACAAACACTCGAGGTTTTCAATAAAGACGTTTGTGAGTCAACTACAGTAACAATCCACCCAATCCATTCAGTTGACGTTAATATGACCGTGAGAAATCGTGTCTAGTTATCTTGTGATAGCCTTAGTGTTTTCTAAGAAATCCTGTCATGTTAACTGTGAAAGTGAATATAATGAATATGATTACTTTCCTTAAGAAATCCTGTCAGGTCTAGTTTTAGCTAGTTAGTTAGCATTGCCAGTGCTGATTATAAGATACTAGGAACATAATTTAAAATACCCTCAGTAATTTTGTCGTTAGCTCATTAGCCAGATACTACAGTAGCTAAAACACTACCGCTGAAGATTATAAACATTTATTTTTATAGTACATGAACTACTAGCGTACGTAACGTACGTCCCATCGTTGACAGGAAAATAGTTTTAGGAAATAGATAAAAGTTTAAAGCTGATCAGAATGAAGCCCATGTCTGTCTTATTTATACAAAGAAATAAACTTTCGTAAGGTTGAGTGTCTTCCCCCTTGTTTACGCGAAGTTGTACTTCTTTTCATCGTATCTCATATGTTTAAAAAAAAGTTTGAAATTATTAAATCTGACACATAACTGTTTATAACCGCCGCGTTTACTCAACATTCCGTTTTCACTTATGGTTCTGTCCGGTGGTCGATTTAAGACACGCCCACAGTTTGAGGCATGTGCAGTACGCTGTCACAACATGCGCTTTCTAATCTGGTACACAACTGCTCATAATGTCCTTTCTAATTGACAGTTTGATTTCATTTGCAGTATAGTGCGCGGCTAACTGCAGGAAAATACCAAAGTACTGCCAAAATTTTATTACATTTTGATAAAGGCAGTTTTGTGTGTTGCTGTGAAAAAATCGGACTGGACAGACACACAGACATACAGACAATTGTTCTGAGACTGGTTTCGGGTCCTTCAGTGTATGAAACAAAGATATCATACGCGAGTTCTAACCAATGTAAAGACAAAACCTTTTTCTTTTATTTACATACGTAAACTCTCTCAAACATCCTGTCAGGCTAGCTCATGAATGTTATTATGAAATGAAAATCATTATGAAAATCTAATGTAAATCTCATGAAATGTAGCCTTAAATTAGCAACTTTTATGAATATGAATTATTAGCCGGCCAGCCAGCTAGCATTAGCAGTGACTATTGCAAACATTTACACATCATTTTAGGAATCCTCTTAGGTTAGCTAGAGGCTAGAGGCTAGCAGTAAAGATGATTGTATATGAATATGCACTAATAATCCTCTCACATGTTTTTTATTATTATTTTTTAAATATTAGCTGTTGGTTCTAAGCTAACTGCCTAGTACTGGCAGTAAACATTCTAAAGATTAATATAGTGTAATATCAATGCATAGTTTATATAGTGTAGGTATGATATATCTGATATATGAATTTAAAAATCTATAAAGAGACGTTGCATAAAAAAGCTGAGGAAAAACTCCCTACGAAAAATTCCTGTCAAGAGAGTGTATACTGGCCTTCATCATGTACAAACATACGACTAAAGTCATTTCAGTTTATGGTTCCAAGGTCCAACACTTCCACATTCCCACTTTGATCTGGGATTTCCAGACAATTCCTCCTGGGTCAAAGTATTTTTTTGTCACATTGCTCCAGACTGTCTCCTCAAACTGTATAAAAATACAATTGTAAGATTCCCAATGTGACTTTAGTAACTGATACTTTATGTATAACTGCTTTAGTCAAATCAGTTTAGTTGGAAATTAAGCAGGGAAGTTGTTAAGTAAAGCACATAAAGCTGCGTGTTCTTCTATTGTTCCCATTTGAGTAGTAGAGGAAGTGTGGCAGGGTGCAATCACAGTGTGCAAGACTTGTTTAATCTTGTTGCTTTTTCCTGTTGTTGACATCTGTTGACTGAACATGACCTTGCTGCGTGTTAGTAGGAACGTGTGATTCTGTGTGACACACTGCCCTGAATCCCCTTATTTTCACATGTACAGTACTCTGCAGAAGTAATCCTCATTTCTTCATATTTTGCTTCCAGACTTTCTTGAATGTTTTAATCTAGTCTTAAGGGACAGTACTTCAGGCCTCGTAAATGAGTTTGTGGCTCAAACGTTTGGGAAATTTGAGCCAGTGAGAAACAGGCGCAGATGATGACTGATGATCAGGCCGGTTATTAGTAGACTGCTGATGCTGAATGCTGAGTGGTTGGAAGAGACGAGAGGGGAAATGAGGTCGCTGCTGAGGTTATTATACATAAACCACCAAAATTTATTTTAATTGTAACTTTAGGCACATTACAGTCTGTCACAGTAAAACATTTGTCCACGAATATATTTTACATTTAATTTAATTCAATTTAATATAATTTACAGAAATAAAGAGTGACTCAAGACTTTTCCACAGTACTGTATTTTCATACCTACATGTTACATTTCAACCAAAGTTATATAAAGACATGGGATTTTTATAGATAGATTCTTGGTTTTGCCTTACCATGGAGCTTTGCCAAAATGAAGCTTTGGTCAGAATGATACTTTTGCCCAACTTGAGGCTTTTACACATTAAGGGGCGTCTCCCCAAACAGGAGCATCTGTCCAACTTGGGGCCTAGGACTTTTGCCCGTTGTGGTCCTTCTGCACAGTTTGACTCAAAAAGCAAGCTTAACCAATTAAAACTTTCTCCCAAACCAGGGGCTTTACTCAGGAAGAGCTGTTTCTCAGATCGGAGGACTGCTTACTGGGGCAGTAGGATTCTGTACAAACGGGTCGTCTGTCCATTATAACGCTGTGTCCATCCATGGCATTTACCCAGCATACACATCAAAAATCCCAGTGTTGAATTAACACCATACATCTGTGTAAACTGCTAAACGGCTTTGACCAGTAAGCAGGTTTCGCCCAACATGAAGCTTTTTTTGCACACTTCCTCCAATTTACGTGACATTTATAAATGTGTGATTTACACCTCTGGCAACATAGATATTAATTTCAGCTCCCATGTCTGACAATGGACACGTGATCTGGTGTGTAAAGATTTACAGTAAGGATGTCACAATGAGTAGTTCATCGTGTCAGAGACAGAGTGTTCTTTACTCCTATTTATTTTTTGCTGCTTTATTCTGCAACAGACTGCAACAGCCAAGCTGATGACAACACATACCCATATCAATTACAAAGAGATTTACGGTTATTCTGCTTTTGATTGTGTTTTGCTGAAGCAGAAGTGAAGTTGAATTAAAAAAAAAAAAGTCTTTCGTGCAAACCTTTGTGTGAACCGGGTTTCCTCCGTGAGCCAGGAGTCAGAGAGTCTTTGCAGAGCGTCTCTGATTTCCAGCCTGAACAATAAAATCTTTGATGCCGTTCAGCACAGATCCGATAAAATGCTTTTGTTGTGTAGCTGTGAGAAAAATGACACTGGTGTTGATGGATTTAAGCATCTAATAAAAGAAATCATGTTTATCATGGTCCCATGCGTGACAGTTTTCCAGCTGTTTCTCAACTCCACAAAGCTGAGATCAAGCCAGAGAGAGTGACGTTCCGTATCTGGTGAGGAACGACTGAGGAAGAGTTTGTCCTGGTTTACAATATTACAATGGCCCTATTTTTATTCAAATAAAATTTAAATGTTTAACCCTTCTTTAGCGGGTGCAATGATGTAGTGGTTAGCACTGTGGCCTCGCACCTCCAGATTTCGACTTAGTATTATGATATTTAGACTTACTATCGTGTTATTTTGACTTAGTATCGTGATAATTTGACTTAATATTGTATTATTTTGACTTACTATCGTGTTATTTTGACTTAGAATCGTGTTATTTTGACTTACTATTGTGTTATTTTGACTTAGTATCATGATAATTTGACTTATTATTGTGTTATTTTGACTTACTATCGTGTTATTTTGACTTACTATTGTGTTATTTTGACTTAGAATCGTGTTATTTTGACTTAGTATCGTGTTATTTTGACTTAGAATCATGTTATTTAGACTTAGTATTGTGATATTTTGACTTAATATTGTGTTATTTTGACTTACTATCGTGTTATTTTGACTTACTATCGTGATATTTTGACTTAGAATCGTGTTATTTTGACTTAGTATTGTGTTATTTTGACTTAGTATCGTGTTATTTAGACTTAGTATTGTGATATTTTGACTTAATATTGTGTTATTTAGACTTAGTATTGTGTTATTTTTACTTAGTATCATGATAATTTTACTTAATATTGTGTTATTTTGACTTAGAATCGTGTTATTTTGACTTAGTATCGTGTTATTTTGACTTACTATCGTGTTATTTAGACTTAGTATCGTGTTATTTTGACTTACTATCGTGTTATTTAGACTTAGTATCGTGTTATTTAGACTTAGTATCGTGTTATTTTGACTTACTATCGTGTTATTTAGACTTAGTATCGTGTTATTTAGACTTAGTATCGTGTTATTTTGACTTAGAATCGTGTTATTTTGACTTAGTATCGTGTTATTTTGACTTACTATCGTGTTATTTAGACTTAGTATCGTGTTATTTAGACTTAGTATCGTGTTATTTTGACTTACTATCGTGTAATATTTTGATTTACTATCGTGATATTTTGACTTACTATATTGTAATTTTTAAGTTATTTCTACTTAATATGTCCTTATTTTGACACATAAGTCATTATAATTTTCTTATGTTGACTACTACTTTGTTATTTTGACATAGTGTCAAACTTGACACTTGACACTATTGTTCACTTGACTTAGTATCTTGGCATTTTTTGCCAGACTTATTTCTTTTTTTATTTACCAAATTATTATTTTGACTTATTGTCTTTTTATTATGACTAACATACAAATACCCTCTATCCTAAGTCCTTATTTTTATTTACAAATTCAGTAAGAATTAAAAATAACAAGATACCAAGTCAAACTAATGACATGGCAATAAAAAAAACGTGTTCATGACTTTTGTATTAATTAAACATATGGTTATTTAACAATATATATCAGTGATCACTACCTAGCTGGGCACCTTTTCTTTTTTTGAAAGAAGATAGAAAAATTCAAAAGGAACAGATTGTCATGTTGTCAAGAAACCAGAAAGGACAAACGCCTCTGTCCTGAAGGCTTTTCCATGTCAGAAAACTTAAAGTTACAGCTTTACCTCTGACAGCTCTTTCTTTCAAGTCTGTTGTCTCAGCATGCCTCCGTTCTAATCAGCAGCAATGCAGCGTGACAAAGTGGCCCGAAGTGATTCATTTTCATTGTAAGCTGGTGTTTTTGTGGTTCTTTTTGGGTACATTAAACATTTTAGGCCTGTCAAATAGGCGGCGGGAATCGTGAGAAGCAAATCGTTGTTTTCGGCTCATTCTGACACGATCATGATGTGCTGCCGTGATGCACTTTAGATACAAGCATCCCTCTAGAATTTTTATTTTTAGTAATAAAG
Source organism: Clarias macrocephalus (assembly GCA_011419295.1). Classification (NCBI taxonomy): domain Eukaryota; kingdom Metazoa; phylum Chordata; class Actinopteri; order Siluriformes; family Clariidae; genus Clarias; species Clarias macrocephalus. The sequence continues at coordinate 17,492 of JAAGKR010004101.1, forward strand.
GCAGTTGATTCTTGATCAGATGGATGGTTATGTGTACGTTCTGTAGCTACAGTAGCTTGCGAATCTTTGGCAACTGACAGAAACTAAAGATAGGAACACCCACTAACAACCAGCGTAGAGCAGTTTAAGAGCCGTGAGGTGAAAAATCGTTGGTGGTCTGAGTGCCGAGCGCTGTTAACAGTGAAAAAAATTTCTCAAGCATATTTTAGTCATGCGTCTCACAGAACAGATTCGCACCAGCTGCATGATACAATACTGTATATCGATTATCCTGAATTAGTTTTTGTGCTCTTTCACTTTTGTACACGTGAATAAAATGCACCCATGTTATTTAAAGAGATCGAGAGGAAGGGTGTTGATTCGAGCAACAGCATGAATAAACTGCATCTGTTATGATATAAAAAAAGAGAGCGAAGTCTAGTGTTAAAGTAATAGATGTAATAGTTCTGTTTTACCTCTTTCTCTCTGTAGGTTTAGCACGAACGGAGAAGGATAAAGGAACGTTGTACGAGCTGACATTCCGTGGAGACAGGAAAAACGAGTTCAGGCGTCTCGTCCTGTTCCGTCCTTTTGGCCCGTTGATGAAGGTGTCGAACGAACAAGTGGCGACGTCTCACACCACCATCAACATCATCGTACCTCTTTCACAGAGGGCTGACAAATTCAAACAATTCATGCACACCTTTAGGTAAAAACACACCCTTCGTAAACACCACATCATCAGCAGGGTTTATTTTTAACAAGACATTCAAGACTAAACAGTGTATAAATATATTAGAAATAGTGTCATATACCAGTGTATAGTGCTTATGCACAAAAACAGTTTCTAGATTTCTGCTGAAAGCTTAATAAGTTCACGATAAACAAAATTCCAGCTTTTTCCCTCACTGTCGAACATACAGTAGATGGTTGCATTCCGCAATTCAACAATTGAAAAAGACATAAAGATGGACAGTTATCATGCCAGCAATTAATCATATCAGTTAGTGCGGCATAACTTTAGAATTTTCACATCATACATTTAATCCATTTATACAGTAAACAAGTTACTTCTGTCTCTTCTGTTTATCTGTTTTCTTTTATGTCTTACCAGCTATAAACAGCTGTTACATCACGTTATGCTTTTTTTTTTTTTTTTTTTTTTAAATAAATGCAACTTTTCATGTTACTCATAAACTGCAAACCTCTCAGTCCTGAATTTTTAAAAAACCTTGACGTCTACTAACTCAAAGTGTCTATATAATCTCCTATTCTTTAGGAGTTCAGCACTGTCATCATGCAACTGCAGGTTCCGGGTTCGATTCCTGCCTCGGGGTCTGTGTGGGTAGAGTTTGCATGTTTACAGTATTTCATGTTTGGTGGGTTTCCTCCCACAGTCCAAAGACATGCAGATTAGGCTAATTGGCTTTCACAAATTGGTTGTAGCACGTGAATGAGCACATGTGTGTATGTATGGGTGTGCGCCATGCAATGGATTGGCACCCTGTCCATGTTCGCCTCGTCCCCTAAGTCTCCTGGGATAGGCTCCAGCCCCCTGTGCGACCCTGTATACAGCATAAAGCGGTACACACGATGCATTAGAACAGGTAATGAGTAACAAATAATAGTAACTACGCCTAAAGCTGCGGTATAAACAGTGCGTAAATCATTATTATAATTACTAGCCTTCGTGTTCAGTGTTGTAACAACAGCATGAGTAAGACACGGGCCTGTGATCTCAGAAAGCTGCTCATTTAATGCATTGATGTTCTGCTCATAGTGAAAGTAAGAGCATTTCCATACCGCATAGTCAGCACACGATTGGAACCAAGCAGCTGTGTGGCCATACGAGAACCACTTGTTAGTGAGACTCATCAGCAAAAGGCTTCAGTTTGCTAGGGAGCATAAAGATTTGGTGCAATGGAGAAAGGTCATGGACTCTGGTGATCCAGATTGAGTCTATTCCAGAGCGATGAATGCGTCAGGGCAAGAAGGAAAGTTCAATTCAATTCATTTTTATTTATCTAGCGCTTTTAACAATGGTCATTGTCTCAAAGCAGCTACACAAAATGAAGAGAAAATTTATGGAAGTGTGTATGAATGAGAAAAAATGTGTCTAGATAATAATGAGATTGTGAGATTGAGATCAGTATAACAGAAGTTGTCCACATTGTCATGGAGTCCAGTTCAGCACAGGGATGAGTCAGCAGGTGGAGAGGACAGAGGGGGGTCTGGATCACTGGGAGCTCAGGAGCAGCGTGTATAGATCCAAACCATCATGAAGCAGAATCCAGCTGGAGCAGGTCCTTCTCTGGATGCCTCAGGATCCTCGCAGGCTTGGCGTCTGCCTACTGGAACTGGCTCAACCTCCAGATGCCTCGGGATGAGTAGAGAAAGGAGGAACAGATGGAAAAGAATTAGCGTAGATGCTGTTCAGGATATTAGCAGCATTAGATAGGAGTGAGCATTTAGATGTACTGGAGTGCCAGGTTATGGAATGAATACATGATTAGTGTCCACTGTACAAGCCTCTGGAGGCGGTGTTATGATCTGGGGTTGCTTCAATGCTCAGGTCTAGACTCAGCAACGTTATGTGGCAATAAAATGAAGTCAGCTGATGACCTGAATGTACCGAATGACCAGATTATCACATCTTATCGGGGGTCCTTTCTTTCTGGATGGCACGGCCATATTCCAGGACTCAAATTGTGAAAGAGCGGCTCTGGAAGCATGAGCCATCGTTTTCACACATGAACTGGCCACCAGTAATCAGTACTAGTCAAAAGTTTGGACACACCTTGTTATTCAGTGGTTCTTTGTTATTTTTATTGTTTTCATCTTTGTACATGTAACACTGAAGGCATTAAAATTGTGACAGAAAAAAATATGTAGAATTATGTAGTCAACAGAAATGCCAGAATATGTTTTATATTCTAATAATTCGATTCTTCAAAGTAGCCATCTTTCGCTTTCTTAACTGCTTTGCGCCCTCTTGGCACATGGCACATGGTCACCTGGAATCTTGAAGGAGGTCCCAGAGGTATTAAGGCTGCTTTTCCTTCACTCTCCAGTCCAACACATGCCTAATGAGTCATCAAACACTAAGCACTCGGAGTTAGATCGGGTGTGGGCTGTTTAACACTGTTTTGTTTACATAATTCCATACGTGTTTTCTCACAGTTTGGATATCTTCAGTATTAATGTACAATGTTGAACATAATAAAAATGAAGAAAAAACACTGAAGAAAACTTACATTTTAAACATAACTGATACTTTAACCTGGAAGTGACATCTCAACCGTTTGGAAGAGGCCCAAACTGGGGTCTTAACACAGTTCAAATTGATTGTAGCCCGAGAAAATTAAAAATACTGAAGAAACAAAACTATATTTGTGGGTTTGTCAAAGAGGCTCAGTCTCATTAGCATGACTGTGACTTCCGATAAATGTGCATGACATAAATGTGCAGTAATGTCAAAGTCAACTTTATCCTATTAGGAAGTCAAATGAGAAAGAGGAAGCGAAAGAAACAAAAAAAAAAGAAGAAGCAGGACGTCATTATCAGAGTTTTTTATAGTAGGTGTTAAAATAAATAGAGTGTAGATGTATTACTCTGTAAATTAATTAAATAATCTCACGTTGTAGGTTGTTTGGCTGTCAAAACTGTTTTACAGTAGCTGTACTGTGTCAGAATGAGGACAAAGGATGCAAGTGCAGGTGACAAACCAAACACATTAATCAAAACCTTAAACAGACAAAGTTGAGACGCTGGTGAGCAGACAATCGGCAGGGCAAGAAGAGGAACAGGATAATGGGAATAGAGATTAAAAAAGAGTAATAGCAATCACAATCAAACGGCTCGGTACGGACTAGCTGAAGTCAGGTGGCTTTCATTGTCATTTCAAACATATCCAGCTGGTACAGTAAATAGTGGAAAGAGACATGCGCCCCCCCACCCCCGCGCCCAGGACCATGGTGCTGCATAAAACTACATGAGACTACATGCAACTCAAGTAATCTCCAATACAGGACTGTGTAAAAGACAAAAAGACAGCAGTGTTTTCTACTGAAGAACAGAACAGTAGTCATATTAAAGGACAGTGCAGCACTGGCGAATATGCAGTTCTAATGTTAATCGCAGTAAGTTAATATAAAGTGCAAAGAAAGGTTTTACAATAATAATAATAATATTAGTAAATGTCGAGCATGGTACAGAGTATGTCCTTTGCAGCATGAGTGTGTGTGTGTGTGAAAGTCCTCTTATACAGAGTCCGTGAGCATGTGCTTGTGTGTTAGTGTGTGTGAGAGAGAGATTAAGTTGCATGGACTTAACTCAGACTGTAGAAGCACCGGTCAAACCCTCACAGAGTTTTAAAGCTCAGCTGCAGGGGCTCTGCTCATCAGCATTTTGGCAGGAGCGTCCTCATCCTAAAGCTCCGTTTATTCATAAATTGGCAAATGTATCACAAAAACGGAGGCTGGCGGTTGCTTCGAACGTGTGAACTTACCTCAGTGGCCACAGCCTACAGTAGCTTAACTAAAATATGCTTGAGAAAGTTTTTTCACTGTTAACAGCACTCGGCACTCAGACCACCTCACCTCACGGCTCTCAAACCGCGCTACGCTAAGGGGGCTAACATGAATTTCTATGCTAACGCCGCCATTCATTCCCTATACAGTACATCCATACGTCCCGCTTTGACTCCTACTGTACATTTCTTGTAAGTTAAACTACAGCTAATGTATCCAGTTCTCTGCGTAGTTACAGTAAAGTGATGCAGCTGTCACTCTCGTCAGGGTGTCAGGTTAACCTCAGGGTGTGAACTGGAGCCTACAGAATTCGACCATAATCCTGTTACAGCTGTGACATAGTAAATAATGCATGCACGATTGACACTTCGGTTGAACAAGGCAGTTCTCCTGCAGAGTAATTAAATCATTTTCGGGTAACACGTCGTTTTTTTTGCGACCACATGCACATTTACACACCCCCCCCCGGGAAAATTGGGAAAGCCAATTAGCCTAATCTGCATGTTTTTTGGAACGGTGGGAGGAAACCGGAGTACACGGAGGAAACCCGCCAAGCACGAGGAGAACATCAAACATACAGACCCCGAGGTGGGAATCAAACCCAGACCCTGGAGGTGCAAGGCGTCAGTGCTAACCACTAAGCCTCCATGCTGCCACAAATATACCGTACATGTATACATTTAATATGCATTTTATTGACTCTTAAATGGAAACTTGTGCAAACTTGTATGTTAGGATTTTTGAGTAACAATTTATTTATTTATTTATTTATTTATTTATTTTTTTACAACTCTACTGCAGTTCTTTAACACGTCTCCAGTTGTTTTATTAAGCGCTGGGAGTGTGAGGAGCAACCCTAGACAGACGGATGATATAATCCACATAAAATGTAAAATCATATTATCTGAATGTTTAATGGTTACTAATGGTTTATGGATTGGGTGTGTATCATAACCAGGCCACATTGTTCAGCCTTTAATACTTCTTGCTTGAACATTTTTTTCCTTTTAAAACGGTTCTCCTGCGTCTCTGGTGGTCTGTAACGTTGATTAACTTTATAAGAGGATGTTTCTATAAATATACAACTTATTAACAGGGTTTTGTATGGCTGAAAAGACATATAATAATAATAATAATAATTTTTAATTAAAGTTTAGATAAGATTCGATCAGTTCGGATTAGATCAGGTCACGTTAGTTATAAGTGCATGTACTGAGCAAATGAAATGCAGGTAATATTGAACCAGAAGTGCATAAGTGATATATTAATTACCAATAAATAAAAAATGCATATACTGTACTGTATAGGCCAATGCAGGTATAGGGACAGTACAGTACATACAAAATAGATACAGATGAAATATAAAGTAGCACAAAATCAGCATTTCTACAGTAGTAACGGCCAGTGCAAGGATGCATAATGGATAAAGCAGTGCAGTAAAAGTGAAGAGACAGTGGAGTGGTTATTGAACCATCATCAACTGTTCAATATGGAAACAGCCGCAGGGGAACAAAAGCTATTTTACATTCTGTGTGTGCGAGTGGGGAGGCACCTGTGACACCTCGCTGATGGAGGAGGGTAAATAGTCATGATTAGAGTGAGAGGCGTCTTTGAGAACGATGATCTTTCACCCTTTGGTATGGAGGTTTAATAATATGGAGGGGCGTTCAAGTCAAACCGGGACTTTTGATTGTGCAGAGTAACAGAACACGGTTATGAGAGTAAAAACTCCCTTTATTTCTCTATAAAATCCTCTAATACTCTAGTCTCATTACAGCAGCCAGTCCACATATTATACAACAAGTGAGCAACTAGCAAGAATATCATAGAAATCTTCATAAACCTGATAAAAAAAAATTTAATCAACTGATATTCTTCTTTTATTTTCACCCAAACTGTCCGAGCTCAATCATTTTAAAGCGTCTCAAATGTACTTTATTATTTATAAGTAGCTACAGGAAATGCTAACTCAGCTAGCAGGCTAGTAGCGACACATTTGACATCTAATTGAGCTGCGATAAAAGCATTCATGGCTAACGGCGACATTACAGCGATAACAACAGTAGGATAATAGCAGCGCTGTCTCGGCTTTATGAAACGGAATGTAGGTCACCAGAGAGGTCACACTGGATAGCGAGGGCTTTTTTATACATTATCTGATGAAACCTGTAATTGGGATCCGTTTAAAACTTCCCAGACTCAGTACTTCTCTCTCTTTAATTATGCATTTCTTTCCATTTGAAGACCGGAGAATGCACTCGTGTGTATATAGTAAATTGAATCGTTGGCTGTGTTTCTGTCAACTGAAGAGCTTCCTGTGACGAGACCTGCTTCCTTTGTTCATTTTTATTTCTAAAATGTGTCATCAAGCACAGCTGTCTTTGTAACTCTTTGTAACAAAAAAATGAGGGGAAAAAAAAGCATTGGATATCTATCATAATTCCTAATTTAGGTATGTAAATGTGCTCCCGACTGTATAGTATAGTATAGTATAGTATAGTATAGTATAGTATAGTATAGGCTGCACCACGGCTTATTTCGGGTTTGATTCCCGGCCAGGCTCGATCCCTGCCTCTGTGTGCATGTTGTTTGCATCTTCTCCTCGTGCTTGGTGGGTTTCCTCAGGGTACTCCGGTTTCCTCCCACAGTCCAAAGACCTGCAGATCAGGCTAACTGGTGTTCCCAAATTTCCTGTAGTGTGTGAATGAGTGCATGAGTGTAGGTGTGTATGTGCCCTGTGATGGATCGGCACCCTCCAGGAGCATGGTGTACCCCGCCTTGTGTCCTAAGTCTCCTGCGATAAGCACCACACCACCCACGACCCTGAATACATTCCCATTTCTTACGACCGTGGTATGACCTCCAGTAATATAGTGTAGTATAAAATAGTATAGTACAGTCTAAAAAAACCTATACTGTTCTATAGTACAGTATGTGTAGTGTAGTATAGTATCGTATAGTATGGTATAGTCTAAAAACCGTACTGTTCTGTAGTATAGTATTTCATAGTATAGTACAGTTAAAAATATACTGTTTTATAGCATAGTATAGTATAAATACTATACTGCTCTACAGTATAGTATTTTATAGTATAGTACAGTCTAAAAAAATATACTGTTCTATAATATAGTATAGAATAATACAGTCTAAAAAATATACTGTCGTATAGTGTAGTATACTGTAAGTCTCTGTAGTCCAACTCAGGACCGTGGATTGGATGGACCAATGGTGATGACCTTTGTATTTATACAATACAATATTAATATAGTGTAGTATACGATATTACAGTACAGTTTAAAAAACTATATTGTTCTATAGTGTAGTATAGATTAGTATAGTGTAGTATAGTTTATAGTATAAAATATGAACAGGGTACAGTATGCATGCTGTGGTCCTAAACCTGTTTATCAAATTGGTCAAGTGCAATATTATAAAAAATGAGAGGCTCTGATCTCAGCTCTGATGTTTTGACGGACATTCCTCTCTGAGTATGAATCTGAGTGGGGTTCCAATCTCTCCTGTCATGTAAAGCAACACTAACCAGTCATGAGCGTCTGACAGCCGTCTTGTATGCAAGAGAGTCTTCAGGTCTGAAGGAGATCTGCCTGATGTCTGCTTCACGCACTCAGCATGATTTACACTCCTCAGTGCTTATGTTTGCTGTGTCCCCCAAACGTACTGTACGTGAGTGTCTCCAGAGCTGAGCTTGTCTGGTCTGAAGGGTTTTTTTTTTTTCTTCATTTTTCACATGTACAGGAAGATTAAAAAGAGGGAATGCAAAGTCAGCACAAACCTGGAACATTTGGCGTCTGACTATGAGAATGTGTCTGTGTCCGACTGCTGGAATTTCACAACATTGTTTGTGTGTGTGTGTCTTTATCTCAGGGAGGTGTGTATAAAGCAAGATGGACGAGTACACCTCACCGTTGTCTACTTTGGCCAAGACCAGATGAACGAGGTCAAAGGAATCCTGGAGAACACATCCAGGTACTGCACATACTGTACCTCTGTGTGAAGCAGATTGAACTATTCCTTTTCTCTACAAGGTGCACACACACGCACACACACACACACACACACACACACACACACACACACACACACCACATGCACACATGACATGCATACACACAAACACACACAGCGTGTTGGCAGCACATGATTGCAGGGCTGACGTTTGGGTGGAGATCGCACAACGTTAAACTGGTGCAGCTGCCGATCTTTGACCTCAAAGAAAATGATGGAGTCGTCTGCCAGATGAACCCTGCATACCTCTCGACTTCCTCATGCCTCGCGTGCTTCTTTTCTCTATCTCGCGGTTTTTGTCCTGCTCTCTTTCTGTCTTTTATCTTTACAGGATCTGTGTAACTTGTAGAGATGGGAGAAAAAATCTATTGTTTTCATTTGAATTCCTCGATGTTCCCCCAGGTTGGCGTAGGTTTGGTTTCAGCCATTTTTGTGCTAGATTTGTTTAGAATTGTTACAAAATCTGAAATTTATTATCGTATCAGGAGATTTTAAATATCAAATCGAATCGGCACCTCATTCTTGTGATAATATCGTATCGGGTCGCCCCTGGTGATTTCTGTCCCTAGTAACTTGTATTAACTGCTACTTCCTTAATCCTTAAGCACTTTACTTAGTTGAATTCTCGAATCTGATTGGTCAGAAGGTGTTCTGTAACAGCAGCTCAGACAGCGGTTCCAACCGCAAGGCAAATCAATGAGTTCATCCTAATACATCAGTGTTTCTATAGTAACGACCCGCACAGGAAGAGGAATGATACGATGGAGTTTTCTCCAAGGAGATGTCTATTCTGGGGTTTTTGGAAGGAGTCTCCAGTGCGAGCACTTTGTACCAGTCATAGGTAAAGCTGTTGCTTTGGGTTTTCAGGACAGAAGGCGACAGGACAAAAAAAAAGGAGGCCGGAAGGAAATCACTGTTTATAGGATAGAAACGAGTATGACATCATTAATTCATGAAAGAAACATTTTGTAATTAACACCAGCAAGTTGCTTTGATCAAAGAGGATCAAAACAACAGCTAATATCTGTGTGTGTGTGTGTGTGTGTGTGTGTGTGTGTGTGTGTGTGTGTGTGTGTGTGTGTGTGTTACTTGATTGTAATTGCCATAAAAAAATCCATTGCTGGTCTGCCAGTCAATATATGACCACAAGTCTGACACACAGACACACAGATGCACACCAGACATCATTCTGAAAGCCAAACACACTCTGGCCATGATTAATTTATAGCACAGACACACACTCTATTAGACCCCCCCCCCACCCCTCGGCTTTCTGAAGCCTTTATATTGTATTCTGTGTGATGTTCAGTCCGTTCAGAGGAAACTTTTGGTCTCCAGTTTAAAGCGAGCTGAACACACATCTGCGAATCGATAGCCATGAATAATTTGTGTTCATTTGAGACGGAGAAGCGATGGCACGCACGCATCAGCTAATTCAGCCAGAATATTAATGCACGACTAAATCGCTGCTCATATTTATTTTCAACTTCCCAAGATACTTTTACTTTGTATGGATATTTTCATAAAGATGAGTTCAGCTAAAAATAAGATACAAACAGATGTTCTTTGGTGTACCCCCCTATGCAAAACTGTACTACATTATACTTATACAGAAGTGTAATTATCTTTCTATCTCACGCCAGTGCTAAAGAGAAAGTGTATTATATTGTGGTGTGGTATAACATGTTACAAGATAGGATATTATAGTGTAGTATAAAATAGTATAGTAATAGTATAATATAATATATAATATACTATATTGGATAAGGTTTATATGCTGGAGTGTGATAGGATGAAATGGTTTGCGCCTCACCAACTGAACGCAGGCTAACCCCTTAAACCCTCAATACAAATGTGTCTTTCTTAGATATCCACCAAAGTCACACCGATCGTTAGCGTAGTCAATACTACCACAGGAATACCCACTAAACGCCCCCCCCCCCCCCACACACACACACACATTGTAAAGGAAATGACAAGGTAGTGTAACATAGAATATGAATATTAACATTGCAGAACAACATATGGTGTAAATTTGGTGAAAATTTGAGTTTCTTTTTTTTTTATCACCGTAAGATATAGTATAGCATCACATCAAATACCATAGTATAGAGTGGGATGGTATGAGATTACAAAATAATATAGTGTAGTCCATTCATTCATTTAGCAACCTCTGTAGTCCAACTAGCGATCGTGAAGGCCAGTGGTCATTACCTTTGTATTTATTCCCATTTTACGACCGGGGTAGGACATCCAGTAATATGGTGTAGTATAAAATAGGATAGTACAGTTTTAAAAAACTATACTGCTCTATAGTATAGTATAGTGTCTATAGTCCAGCTCTATAGTATAGTATAGAATAGCATAGTACGGTATAGTATAGTATGGTGTCTGTAGCCCAGCTCTATAGTATAGTATAGTATAGTGTTTGTAGTCCAGCTTTATAGTATAGCATAGCATAGCACAGTATAGTATAGTATAGTGTCTGTAGTCCAGCTTTATAGCACAGCACAGCATAGTATAGTATAGTATGGTATGGTATGGTAGAGTATAGTATAGTATGGTATCGTATAGTATGGTAGAGTATAGTATGGTATGGTAGAGTATAGTATCTGTAGTCCGGCTTGGGACTGTGGAGGTCAATATTGATCACCATTGTATTGATTCCCATTTTTTACGACCATGGTATGACATCCAGTATTATAGTGTAGTATAAAATTGTACAGTACAGTCTAAAAAACCCTTTACTGTTCTCTAGTATAGTATTTCATTGTGTAGTACAGTCTAAAAGCTGTAATGTTCTAAGGCATCGAATCGTCTAAAAAGTATACTGTTCTACAGTATAGTATTTTATAGAATAGTACAGTCTAAAACTATACTGTTCTATAGTATAGTGTAGTATAAGTCTCTGTAGTCCAACCCCAGGACCGTGGAGGCCAATGTTGATTCCCTTTGTATTTATGTGTTAGGACATTAGTTTATATGGTGTAGTATGCAATAGTACAGTATATGTATATGTATATATGTATTATGTTCTATAATAGTATGTAGTATAGTATAAAATATGAACAGGGTACAGTATGCATGTTGTGGTATTAAATAGTTTATGGTTCCAGTTAAACTCTTAGACTGCAAATGTGCTTCAACTGATATCAACCAATACATTTTGTCCTAAACCTGTTCATCAAATTTGTCAAGTACAATATAATAAAAAACGAGAGGCTCTGATCTCAGCTCTGAAGTAAGACAAGACAAACGTAAACACACCCTAGTCTTGAATATCATAACTTACAGTGTGAATTTGGTGAAAATTTGAGGATGCAAAATTTTTGACCCCCAACAAAAATCACAAAGGCTAACCCCTTACCATTTTTTTTTTCCGGGTGAAAAATTAACATTTACAGATCTTTATCAAATTCACACTGTACATTAGGAGGTCAGTACTAATATCGGCGAGAACATGATTTTGACCAATTAATTAATCTTGCATAGCATAGTACAGTGTTATAGTAAATAGTATGGTGTAGTATAGTTGATTATAGTATAGTATGGATCGGATGGTGTAGTATAGAATAGTACTGTATATAGATGAATAACAACAATATATTTTTATTAGCTCTTATTGGGTTGATGATTGTGCGCACTTACAGGAAGAGTCTTCCAATTCAGGAATAAAGTGGTTTTATTAAACACAAAAAAAAAATACAACACAACTTCCCCATGTCTCTTTGAGACTGGACTCTCTTTTCTTGTATTTTCAGTTCATTCTATTCATTTCTTTTGTCTTTTCTTTTCAGTTTTCTCCTGTACCTGAGCTTCTCACTCTCATACCCGGTGAGACCTAATGAGACCTTTTCACTCTAGCTGATATCACCCAGTAAACAATGTTAATACTATAATACAGAATTTATGAGATGGTCAGATCTCAGCTCTGGAGGCTGATAGAACAAAACTAAGTGCACTCCTGTGTTAGCACTGATTGTCTTAACTAAGGTTGTAAATTTAGTGAAAATTTGAGAGTGTAAAATTTTTGGCCCCCCCGGAACAAAAACACAAAGGCTTAACCCCTTACCGTGTTTGGGGGTGAAAATTTTATCATTTTCAAATCTTTACCAAATTCACACTGTACATTAGGGTGATCAGGACTAACCCATACATGCATTTAGTTTTTTCTTAACACATTCAAAACCTGAGATATAGCAGAGCATAGCATACTATAGTACATGGTATGCACAGTACAGTAGAGATTAGTATTGTGTATAAAATACCGTAGTATAATGAATAAAATTGAGTGTAGCGCAATTGGACGGCACGGTGGCGTAGTGATTAGCACCGTCACCTCGCACCTCCAGGGTCCGGCTTCGATTCCTACCTCAGGTCTGTGTAGATGAAGTTTGCATGTCCTCGCTATGCTTGTGCTTGGTGGGTTTCCTCCCACTGACCAAAGACATGCAGATTAGGCTAATTAGTGTTTCCAAATTGCCCGTAGTGCATGTGTGTGTGTGTGTGTGTGTGTGTGTGTGTGTGTGTGTGTGTGTGTGTGTGTGTGTGTGTGTGTGTGCCCTGCGTTGGATTGGCACACTGCCTCGTGTCCTAAGTGTCCTGGGATAGGCTCCAGGCCCCCCTGCGACCATGTATACAGGATAAAGACGATGAGTGAGAGAGTGATGTAATGTAAATGAGAGGTTTAGATGTAAGCTCTATAGTATGACTGGATGAAACAATGTGCACTGCTTAATGCGTAGTATACTTTATTTATGTAATCTAGTGTGTGTGTGTGTGTGTGTGTGTGTGTGTGTGTGTGTGTGTGTGTGTGTGTGTGTGTAGGAGGATTCAGGAGACAGGCAACTTTGACAAAGTTTTGTGCTTCTTTTATTTATTTTTTCAGGGTTTTGGGTTTTTCATTGTGAGCATATTCCAACCTGCTTCTCTTACACTCATTAAAAATAAAATGAAACAGTCATTCGTGCACAGCTTGCCATGTTCCATAAGCATCTGTTATTGTAAAGTTCAGGTTGAAGCTGAAGGTGAGTGTGTTGTGTCGGCTCCGCTGGCTCCTTCTCTCACACTGAAAATACACAGTGTCGTAGTACAGTAACACACAGGTGGACACAACAATTTTAATTCGTGTCCCCAACGTATATATTTTATTCTATGTGATATAATGGAAATAAGTTGCTTGGATTTTTCTTCTGGAGGATGACGGCATAAAACTAAGTGCACTCCGGTGCTAGTCTAGACCGCCTTAAGGCTTGGTCATCATTTGGTGAAAATCTACTATAAGCTTTAAGTTTTTCACGCACGCGCACACACACACACACACACACACACACACACACATTGACATTCTCAGATATTCAGCAAATTTGTGTTAGCAAGGTCAAGACTGAGGTTAGTACAGTACAGTAGATACAGGTACAGTAGATAGAACAGGTATAATATACCACAGTATAGTACATCATACTGGAGTACAAGATATATATTTATATTAATGCTGTCTGGCTCATGTCTGGCTCATGTCTGGCTCATGCTAACTTATGATGTGAATTTGCTGAAGATTTATAAATGTAAAATTTATTTTTTTGAAGAAAAAAAAAGAAGAAAAAAAAACCCACAAGGGCTAACCTGTTGCCATTTTTTTTTTTTTTTAAGGCTGAAAATTTGTACTGTTCTTCAATGTAGTCAAGATTTACGCACGAGTGAAGTGTGTATATTATACTAGTACTGTATATTATGGAACAGCCAATGAAAGCTAGAACATACAATACTCTAGTAGATGAAATAATAATAATAATAATAATATAGAGGGTGTCTCAAAAGGAATTAAGACTTTTTAGCAAACTGTAATTAAAAAAAAATTTCTACATGATTGTCATTTCTTTGTAAGCACACACAAACATCTCTCCCACTCGTGATGAGCTCGTGTTAAGACTTCTGCATCTGATCCAACTGTGATTTCATACATTCTTTCATCAAAAGTAAAAGAAATATATATATATATATTTCTACATAAAGATAAAATATGTATATTATATTTCCATATTTCCAACTGCTCTCAAGTGTTAAATAAAATAAAGAGGGGTAAATATTAGAAACGAGAAGCTCAGATATCAGTTATAACAGTTAACATCTGAAGGAGATTTTGCGCAGCCTAATCTAGTCACAAACTTAAGTTTAAAATAGAACTGGATTTTTATTTGCATCACCTTTAAACATCAGCTTTTCACCTTCCCACTGAGCTTTGGAACTTTATTATACATTTTTATTAGGGCTGTCAATATTAACGCGCTAATGCATGCGATTAATCTAGAAATTTTAACGCATTACTGATTTTTAAAACAATATTATTACAAAATGAACATGAATTAATCATATGACCAAGTTTGACTCCATTGGCTTCCCACAATCGCATGGCGGTTACCCGGCTGCGTGTGATAACGGCACGCCTGGTGCAGATATTAAGATGACATCACCAGGTGTGCTGAACGGCAAGTCTCGTTATACGGTATGTAAAAAGCTGCTAGGTGGGAGTTTGGATGAAGCCAAAGGTGTGTGCTTGAGCTACCTTCAAGGGGAACTATGTTTACAAAAAGATATTACTTGGAAAAATGTGCGAGTGATGGTTCAGGTGGCTAAGGCTCTTGGTTTGTGATTTTTTTAAATCTGGGGTTCGAGCGCCCCATACTACCCATGCAGTGCCGGTGACATTCCAGAGATTTTCATTTACGATTTGTTGAATGTTAATGTTTGAGAGATTATAAAATACTTCCTCTAACCGGTTTGTTATACATTTCTTTACTCCAATGTTGCACATTTATAATACAAGTAAATCGGAGTATTTTTTAATTGTGATTAATCACAGACTATGACTGATTAACTCGATTAAATTCGTATATATTGTTGAGGATTATGTTACTCTTGCACCTTTACTGCTTCAGTGAGACTGACAGGCACAGAGGCCACGCCTCCTTTACATGGAGACGGTCTGAAATCATAAATCTAGCATGTGTGCGTGCATGTGTGTGTGCGTGTGTGAAACAATTCCTGAGTTTCAGTACAGTGGGAAAAAAAAGGTAACTAACCTGAAGTGGAAGGAAAAGCAGCCTTTCTAGACAGTCCACTTCTCTTGAAAAACAAACCAGTATCGCAAAAGGAAATATTTGCAGTCTGCTCTAGCCGGGGGTTAAAGCATGTGTACACACACACACACACACACAGGGTAAAATCTGCCAGGCTCCATTCTAACTGGCCTGATCACTGCTCTTGTCCACATTGCTATTGGCTCATTCTTATTTTTTCAAATTAGTGGTTTCTAAAGGAATTTGAAAATAATCCAGATCTGTGTTTTTATGTGCTACAAAATGAAATCTGGGAAAAGTGGAGTGTAGAACACTCGATCTGAGACAAGCTCAATCCGTGAAGTGGGCCTGCCAAACCAGAACAATCGAAATGACTCTCGGACCGTTTGCACGCGCCTCTGTGTGGGTCTTAATCACAGTGTAATTAGTTAATGATGAAGTTGCACATGTTGCTGTTGGACTCAGTTCAGGGCTTCCACTCGTAATATTTTCACTCAATTTTTCGGATCAGTGAGGGAGGTGTGGCCTGTTTGCATTTTTATTAGGATGCTTGTCATTGACATTAATATGGAGTCCAGTTTGTTACTGGAGGCTCAGCTAGACTTTAGGAAACTCCTCAGAGTCCTCTATTGAAGTCCTCAGAGAACAGCTGTCAGCATCGGCCGAGGTGCATGTGCCCATCCAGGGTGAACCCGCTTTGTGTGCCCGAAGTTTCCTGGAATAGGCTTCAGGCTTCCTGTGACCCTGTATAGAAGATAAACAAATGAAAGCTGTTTGGAAATTTGTCCAAGAAAGCATGAAAGAGAGAGAACTAACTGAAAAAAAAACAAAAAATGTTTTTTGATTGTTAAAGTTCATATGTGGTGATGTACTAATCTGATGGAGAACAATGATGATGCACAGCACTACTGTATGCCGTTTAAATCAGTGGTCTGGAGTGTGTTCTGATCCAAAATCCCCCCCCCCCCCTCTCCCCTCTATCTTTTCTTGACTCAGAGAGCTGAATTTCCGTAACTTCACGATGATCCACCTGAACGAGGAGTTTTCACGAGGCCGGGGTCTCGACGTGGGCGCCCGAGCGTGGAAGCGAGGGAACGTTCTGCTGTTCTTCTGTGACGTTGACATCATCTTTACCGCTGACTTTCTGAACAGCTGCCGCTTGAACGCACAGCCAGGTCAGTAAGAGAGCGTGAAGCAAAGTAACAGAGAGACGCATTACGTCATTGGTGAAGCATGGTGGTGGTAGCACTGTGTTTTTGTTGTGTTAAATAACATAGCGCTCACGGCGGAAAGCTTAGTGGTTGAAGGAAAGACACGGGTCTCTAAGTAATTACAGTGGAACCTCGGATTGCGAGTAACATGGTTTACGAGTGTTCCGTAAGACGAGCAAAGATTTTTAATACATTTTGACTTGAAAAACGAGCAAATGCCAAGTATCACGCATGTGCTTCTTGTTTCTTGTCACGTGATCACAACTGAGCCAATGATTTATCTCACTCCTTGTGCTGCGGAATTGTGGGTAATCGTCTCCACTGCTGGATCTTAGTGCTCGTCTTATACTGGTATAATCAACATCTCCCTCTCTGTTTCATCGTGTCTCCTATGTGTGTGTGCGCGCGTAATTTGACACCAACACACACACACACACACACACACTCTCTCTCACCTTTACGCCCCGCTCCCAGCTTCACACACACTCTCTGCTTTACACAGAAAACTCTGCTCTGTCGCGATTCTTTTCAAAGGTAAGGTGCTGGTTCATTTGTTGTTGTTTTTTTTTTTTCCTTTACAGCAGTGATTCCGTTAGTATGCACTCACGACGGCTCTGTGCACCTGGACTGTTTCTATCGATTATGACCAAGAGGAAAAGTGTATAGATTTTCAAATCCATGTGTCTGTCTCTTTCAGGAAAGAAAGTGTTCTATCCGATCCTGTTCAGCCAGTACAATCCCTCTGTGATTTACGGAGGCAGCGATCACATCCCGCCTCTAGAGCAACAGCTGGTAATGAAGTTTGGTTTAATCAACACGCTGCTAATTTTTACACAGCTGGATTGTTAGGGACGTGTCCTTTTAGATTCTTGTCTTTCTTTGTGTTGTTTTTGTCATTTTAGATGTCTTGTCTCTATGTTCATCTTTCTGTATGTTTATATACTTGTTTGTCTCTCTGTCAGACTGTATGTACTTCTGTCTATATATCAGTAGATTAAGACGTCTGCGTGTGATCTTTCCTATGCAGGTGATTAAGAAAGAGACAGGCTTCTGGCGGGACTTCGGTTTCGGGATGACTTGTCAGTACAGATCCGACTTCATCAACATCGGTAAATATCACACCAGACACCATACTGTACACTCTCGTCTTTTTCTTAGTGCTTGCTAAATTAAAGTAGCGTTCTGCATCTCGAGGACGCATGATGGAGAGGAGAGCTCTGCTGCAGGGGTATTCAACCAGATCAGGTATTCTCATTCCCTTTAAAAAAGGCTTTTGTACCAAGTTTTTTTTTCTTTTTTATTTACGTTTAGTTATTTGGCATTTGACTCAATTTCTTAATCATGTTACAGCCCATCTACTGCATATCTGGTTTACATTTTAAGAATGAGCCAGTTGGATGAGCTTATGTTGTACACCTTCGAATGCAATGTTTTTTGTTTAGTCATTTATTTTCTACATTCTGGAGATTTCAAGGCAATGAAATTACACATCTGGAATTAATTAAGTCATGAAAAAGATTTGCAAAACCCATCAAGCACCATGATGAAACTGTCTCTCATGAAGACCGTCCCAGCAGAGCAAGACCAAACCTTACCGCACCTCATCATTTTGCAGAAACTTACCCAGAATGGCTTACTGTACATTTTCGCTTATCTGATCAGTTAAAGGTTAAGGTGCTCGCTTGTTAAGGTGCTTGGTAAACTGGTAGTGGGGGTTTGAACCTGAGACCTTCAATGCTTTAACCACTGATCTGTCCCTATATGCTCATTTAGAGGTACCAGCCTCGGAGATCACCAATTAACAAACAGCGCCTCAGATTAGAGCCGTTATGAAGGATTTACAGAGCACAAGTAGCAGATACATCTCAATATCAACTGTTCAAAGGAGATTATCGTATATTTTGAATAAACGCCTTCGGAATTGTTTTACAGTGTAGAAAAAAAAAATTCAGGAAAGGCCCTGAGATTAGTCAAGTAGTCGAGTAGGCTTTTATTGTCATTTCAACCATATACGTACAGTTCAGTACACGATGAAACGAAACTATGTTCCTCCAGGACAGGGTGCTACATACAGCATAAATTTACAACCTAAATGAACAAAAACTAACTAACTAAAAAACCTAATTAGAAGAGAACATGTCTTAGATTAGAGGGTGTGTCCAAACTTTTGAATGGTAGTGTAGAAATTAAACAACCACAAGACCTGCTTGATTTTGTCTTTGTGTCTTCACAAGTGCAATTTTAGAGTGAAGTCAATCTAAAAATATCAGATTTAGAAAGTCACGCCCATGTCAGTTCAGACCGGTAGGGAAAATAGGTTTACGGCCAACCAAAGCAACACTACTCCACCTTCTCCTTTTTCCTGATTGGTGTATTCTCCGTCCTGTGTGCGCAGGTGGATTTGACGTGGATATTAAAGGGTGGGGCGGTGAGGATGTGCACCTCTACAGGAAGTACCTGCACAGTAACCTGCTGGTGATCCGCGCTCCGTCTCGCGGCCTTTTCCACCTGTGGCACGAGAAGCACTGTGCCGACGAGCTCCAGCCCGAGCAGTACAAGATGTGCATGCAGAGCAAAGCCATGAACGAGGCGTCGCACGGGCAGCTCGGGATGCTGCTCTTCCGGCAGGAGATCGAGGCTCACCTGCGCAGACAGAAGCAACAGAGCGGCGCCAAGAAACCCTGACGCGTGAACCGGTGTGACACACAGGCACAAGAAAGGAAAAAAACACTTAACACTTGTATACACTATGTCTGTGAAGTCCCCAGGCTTTGGGCTTCGGTGCTGTTTTAAAGGCGATGTTTTGACTTCTTTTATTGACACACAAGTGTTTCAGGAGCAACAGGGTATTTCCATGAAGCTCGTGTCAGTGGGAGACGATACGTTAACCAGTCGAGTGGTTAAATGTTTAACAATGGAAACATGAATGTCAAGAATGAGCTAGCTAATGACTGAGGCTAACGCTAAAGCGAGGTAGCACGTAGTTTTTCACAATATACAGTAGGTTACAGGTAGTCCCCGACTTACGAACATTCGAGTAACAAAGGCTAGGACCTCGGTTTTACTTCCGGTTCAATCACGAAAGTAGCTCACGAGTATTGTACAAAAAATAAACACCGCAGTGCACCAGATACCAATATTTACACTCATATACAATGTTCTTTCTGAAAATCCTTAACGAAAACGGAGTTCACAGTCCAATACAGTGGAAAACAGCTCAGACACAATATGGTGTCTGGGATTCCCTCTGTGATGTAAAGATGCAAAGACAAAACATTTAATGTGAGTCTAATTTCTTTACGCACGATTACAGTTTTTGGCCACATGATGAGAGTGTGGGGAAAGGGGACAGAGATTTAATCAAGTGGAAAAAAGTTTATGCTTTATATTGTATATTCGCGTCAAAGGCATATTAGACTCACTTTGTCAGACTTAAGTACAAATCAGACTTACGAAGGCTGCAGAAACAGAACTTGTTCGTAAGTCGGGGACCAACTGTACATAGACAGTAGAAACAAGTTGAAACATTTAGAAGGTCACCAAGCATCTACCGCTAAACCAATTTTTGTTCTGCTGGATAAATCTGGCCATCATTTATGATTTATGGTAGTTTTTTTTTTCTAACTTCTTGTTTTATTCCAGAATGCTGAAAAAATCCCAACCACCTAATTAATAATAATGTCTTAAACATTCATGTTTCTTGATTTTTTACGTATTCGTACACAGTTGTACTGTTAAACACTCGTGACGAAAGAAAACACTCCAAGTAGTACTAAGCAATGACAGAATGGTGTGGCGTTACAAAGCAGGCTTATTGTTACCACCCTGAAGTGTTTTAATTCTTCTATTCCACGAGTTTAGGTGTTTAATAAAGAAGAATGTTCTATTTTTATATGCATTTATAGTTATACTTAATGACGTCTGCTAAACCAGCAGCTAAAAGAGCCCTCAGTGTCAGAAGCTCTCTGGATTGTTACAAAGCGCGGACACTGGAGACTCCCTTCCATGAATGTCGAACGTCTCCGCACAGACAGGGTCACCACATCAACAACTGAACACTTCTTAATTAAGTAGATTAATTGCAGATTGCGGCCTGGACTATCATCTGAGCCACGGATCAACGCATACTGACCAATCAGAATCGAGAAACTAACAGCGTCTGTAATAGTTATGTTTAGTGATCTCGAGCATGTGACTGTGTGTATATATGTGTGTGTCCTGTGATGGATTGGCAATCTGTCAGTAACTGCCCCTAATCAGATTTTATGAATATAAAACGTATTAAAGAGTATGAATTCCAATGAAACACTAGCATTCGCAGAACTTTAACAGGTTACACGGGGCAGCGGTGCACATCAGTTCATTATGTTATGGCGCCCTCTATGGGTGATTGGACCCATTGGAACTGCAGCCATTTAAAATGATGTGAACTAAACAAGCTGAGTAATTTATAGAGAGACAGAAAATGATGCTGTCTAAGTAATTGAAATTATATTTTACATGTTATGTTTATGAGCTATTCTACATTATTTGGGCATCTACAAGAGGAAGAAGCTATTTATTAAAAAGTACTAAATCCTTAATTTCATTCATTAGTCCAATTCAAGTTACTTGCTGTTGAATACACCTCAATGATTTGTGATAGGAGGCGGCACAGTGGCTTAGAGGTTAGCAATGTCGCCTTGCACCCTCCGGGTGTGGGTTCGATTCCCGTCTCTGTGTGCATGGAGTCTGAATGTTCTCCCTGTGCTTGGTGGGTTTCCTCCGGTTTTCCTCCCACAGTCCAAAGACCCCTCGTGACTCTGTACACAGGATAAAGCAGTATAGTTGACTTGTAATAGACTCTTTATACGCTAATATACGAAAGGTTCTTCAGATGTTCCTCCCTATAACACAGGTTATAGGCTTTCACATGGAACCCTTTAAGACTGAAGAACTCCATGTGAAAGCATGTAACCTGTGTTTGTTTACCATAGAAAGTTCCAAGAAGAACCATTAAGGAAATGCTCAGAACATTTTACTATCCAGAAAGCACCAGGACAGTTTACTGTACGTGAACAGGAAACATCAGTCAGGGTCAAGGGTTTTTTTTTTTTTTTTCTGACAAGAAAAACATTTGTACCGAAAGCATACCCAGGGAATACACACACTCCTACCAAAAGGTGTTCTTCAAGGATTGGTTTTATTTTTATTTATATCCTTTTTTCTTTTTTTTTTATCCATTTGCCCTGAGGGGAAAAAATGTTTCGATGAAGGAGAATTAAACCTTAAGCAAAGTTGACATTTTCCTCAATTAATCAAAAGCAGCTTTCATTTTCCGCATGTACAGTATACATGTTTTTCTCACTTTTTAAAATAAAAATAATAATAATGATCAACATATGAAGGAGAACATGATGGAGAGAAAAGTCGAATTGTTTTATAATATTTTATTTTTTACTTTTGCCATGTTGAGACCTGAAGGTATGACGTCTGTACTGTACGTGGCAGTACTTTAATGAAGTAAGTAATTGTAGCTGGTACGAGGAAAAGCACTTGATTACTGCAGGTCATTACATGTACTAATGATGCACAGCCTAATGATTGGTAAATGATTTATAATCCATCGTCAAATGTGTCAATCCTCAAACACTGATACATATACGTTTTATTTCCCACACAGTCCGTGCACTTGTCTATGTCTCTCGCCTTCTTTCAGACAGTTTACAGGATTTATGCCATGCTTCATTATCAGGCTTTTATTTTCCACAGTCTTGATGTATTTTATTATTGTTATTATTATTATTTAGGCAGCCTGGATATTGGGTGAAAAAGAGAAGCCTTATGTTTTATCTGGAGTGTTTGAATCTGCATTAGTGTATTGCTACACTAATTGTCTCATGAAGGAGGGAAAGGGAGAAATAAAGATCAGAAGCCGACCATTTTTACATTTTGACTTTTGTGTAGATTAATGAAACTCAAATGCTTGTTGAAATGTCAATAATGAATGAATATGAACTACATTTTAAGGCGTTGTTTCATTTGAACAGCGTGTGCTAGAGCCCGACTTTACCCAAAGAACCAAATGATGCTTCGTCCTGAGACTCGATGCTGTTGTGAATGATTAAAACTGAAATGTTTCAAATGTTTATAACAGAAGTCTGAAGCAGGCAGAAATACAGTAGCGCTTAGATACGACGAGTGGTTCAACGAACTGCGACTTATTACGATTCCTTTCTTTTAACTGCTGATGACTCCGTCTCAGGATTTCGCTCCTGGAAGAAGTAATTAGATTTTTGTTACAAAATGAGAACAATCTTGTCGACAGATCTTTGCATTTGTGATGATAATCACGGGACCTTTGTGGAAAATCAACAACCCTGTGTGTTCGTACGATTTTTGTTAATATACGTCCTTCTTGCATTTTGGACAAGAAGCTTGTATGCAAGTGTCACCTCTGAGCGACTGTTCAGTCCTCGTCAGATTTCAGATAAATCAGCCAAAGGACCATTTTTTGTGAATATGTTTAGTTTTTTTCTATTATAAATAAAATCAAAAAGCCATATGTAAAATTATTAAGTACAATTTTTTGGACATCCTCAGATGCAGATTGAGCCAAGTCTTAGATTATTTCCTTTCTATAGACAATAACTGACTTAGCTTCTCATATTTAACCCCATATAATAATTTTTGTTAATTTATTTATATTATTCTTTAGACTTGATTCTAATCTTTTTTTTTCTTTTTTTTTAAATAAAAGACATTTTTGCACAGATGAAACATGACAACGATTCAAAGCAAATCTTCATCTTTGCATGTGTTTGTGAATATATTGGTTCTATAACACAACGAGTTTCTCTTAAATGACTTTCCTGGCCTGAAGGTTCTGGTAAACATTTATTCGTTTTATATGGATTGATTTTTATAAAATGAATTACATGAAATGTCAAGCTTGTATTATTTTTTTAGTTGATTTATGGACACAGGGATGAAATTTAAATTAAATTATTATAATTAAACGTTGTGTCATGTCTTGTGTTTCAGCAGTGTTCAGTAGTTTGTTCAAGGCAGCATTAAAATGTTTAGACACACGCACACACACACACATTACTATCTAGTGACAACCATGTGAAATAGTACAAATATAGTTAGTAGTGTAAAATGTAATACAATATATGACCAAAAGTATGTGGACACCAGACGAAGGCCAGATTTCTTCTGGGAAAAGCTTTCCACTAGATTTTGGAGGGTGGCTTTGGGGATATTTGTGTTCATTCAACTACAAGAGAATTACTGAGATCAGACATGGATGTGTCTACTACACTCATCCCAGTGCTTGACTAATGCTTCGATACCTTGACTGCCTGTTTCACATCTGAAACCCCGGCCTCCCAGGAACTCCTTTAACGACCCAAACATGTGGAAATGGCTGGATAGTACGGGGGATGTGGCAGTAACTCCTAGCTGAGCTCCTGTAATGTTGATCTTTGTGTGTACAGTTCACACAGACTGATGCGTTTCTTTTTCAAGTTGGCGACAAGTTCTCCTTCAGTTTTTCCTGAAGTGTTTCGCTGAATTTTTCACAGGAACCACTGCAGTTGCCTGCGCGACACCTCGGCCGGGATCACCAGCCGTTAAATGTTTTACTCCGGCTAAGAGTCTCATCACTGTACTGTACTTACAATGTAAGAGGCGCGATCAGTTTTACACCTTCATTAACCGGTTTGACTGGAGCACCTCATGTATTTCTACAGTGTACAGATTAGATAAGACGTAATAGATAATTGTATAGAAACTTATAATAACTACCTGTGGATGTAATGGTCAGGTGTTCACTTACTTTTGGCCATATGGTGTACATGACAATGCACAAAGTGTGCTAAATCAGTTGCTAATTTTACTCACTCATCGTCTATATCGCTTTATCCTTTATCCATGGCCGCGGGTGCCAATCCAGCACAGGGCATACACACACACACACACACACACACACACACACACACACACACACACACACACACACACGTGCTCATTCACACACTACAGTCAATTTGGGAACACCAATTAGCCTGATCTGCATGTCTTTGGACTGTGGGAGGAAACCGGAGTACCCAGAGGAAACCCCATAAGCACGGGGAGAACATCATGCACACAGACCTGAGGTGGGAATCAAACCAAGAACCTGCACAAGCTAGACGACAGTGTTAATCACTAAGTCAGTTGCTGTCCTGCCACCAATTGCTAATTTTTCATTTATTAAATTAAAGCATTTAATGTTTTAATTAAATGCTTTAACAAAATTATAAAAAAAAAAAAATAAATAAAGGATTGTTTTGCTTCATTTAAATATGTTATATTCAGTCATTTAAAAAGTTTTAAACAGATTAATTGCAGATTATTTTTTGGTCTGGATCTCTGTGCTTTCATCATTCGTTACAGCCGTAGTTTTGGATCACTACATGATCAGACCTATACTGGACCTGTACTGGACCTTTACTGGATCATGATCAGATATTGACAGGACAATTTCATTGCATTTTGATTAATTATTTGGCATTTTTATCTACACTAAGATGAAGTCAACCACCAAAGAGAACTTTAATGGGGCTAAAACATAAACACAGTGCTGTAGCAGCATGAAAGTGCACTTACTGAACTCTCCAGTAGGTGGTGATATTGCACTGTTTGACTTTCCATGTGTGATTCCTGGAATAAGCAGAAATGAGGGCAACAGGAGAGTCACAGAACATCTGGTTATCTCTAAAGTTACTGAAAGCTGTGGCTTGATTTTTTTTTCTTCTTCTTTTCATTAAAACTTTCACAGCGAGAATGAAAGAAAAGCATTTGAAGATAAATTTCAGTGTTTATCTTAGTGTTCACTAAGCATGAAGTGTGTTGGAGAAGCTGCTTACACACTTCTCAACGGTATAAAGCAGGACTATTGATCATGTTTAGTTTCAGAGATTCAAAGCGACTGTTTCTTTAATAGGTTTCCTGAAGGCTAGAAAGTATAATCCAGAGAAACTTTTTCAAAGATTTGAACCTGGTACCTTCTGATCAGTAATCCAGTGCCGTAACCACTGAGTTACCCCTGCCTTTAACAAACTGGGTTACACTGGGAGTTAAAATTTCAACAGCTATTAATCTTCAACAACCCAGAGAGCACAACGCTGAAGGACCTACGCTGGGCCAATGACGGTGCAGACGTTGGGACAATATTGGCATCAGCGGTTGGTCCAACGTCATTTTGTCCGTTGGCCCATTGGTGGGGCCAGAGATAGGTTGGCACAAGTTTGGCCCAATGTTGGCACAATGTTGGAAATTGGAAATGAAATTAGACCCAGATAGCACACTACTGTAGGGCCAACTTTGGGTCATGATCCAGTATACAGTATGTTGGGCCAATGTTGGTTTCAGTGGTTGGCCCAATGTCATTTTATCCGTTAGCCCAATGTTGACCTATTGGTGGGGCCAAAGATACTGTAGGTTGGCACAACATTTGGTTCAATAGATAATGGCAAAGTTGGAAATTGGATTGAAATTAGACTCTTTTCATCATTGCCAATAATCAGAAAACACATTTATTTCTCCAGAAATGTATTTATTTATTTGATCTGTGATAAAAACGATTACAAACTAAGAAAACATATGTAACCATTATGATGATAAACTAGAAAATAAACACCTACAATAGTACAACCACTTCTTCTCTCAGCAAGGTGGATGAAAATAAATACATGTAAATACAAACATACAAGTACCGCATTGCCTCAGACTGACTTTTCTATCAGGTGGCTCTGCCTCTTCCTCATCATCATTCACCATCAGCATGGTCACTGCAGCTCAGCTGTTCTTTATCCTCATCAACATTACAGCATCTTTGGAGAACTGTGACTCTAGTCTGTGTAAATACATCAATACTTTGAGCATTGTACATTAAAATGTTTACTTTTAATATATTCCTTTTCAACCAGCAAAATGATGAGAAAAACAAACATTTTCCACATTTGGCTCAACTCAGTTCAACAACAGTTCCAGTATTACGGCACATATATTTTTCTCCAGATGAAACAAAGTAAACACAGCAATTCAAACAGTAAAAAATCTAGCAAAGTTGTCAATTGATACAGGATGTTTCACATGCCGACTACCTTAGTGTATATATATATATATATTTGACAAATGCGTAAACATACAAAAATGCAGTGGCCTGAAGCAAAACAATATATACTGTATATTAGCCCTTTAACGGTTCTGGCGTTACTATGGCAACAGCCCCTCTGGTTCTAACCTCGCTATGGCTCCGTATGCTGCTGCATTCACTGGCAACAGGTCGATTAGCCTAGCATGATAGTCAGTTCTCACCACATTACAGCAAAACTACTAACTGGTTTCATGTTACCACCACAGATTCTCAACACTCTAATGTCTTACTCAAGGGTATTTACATCTCATTGGGAGGAATATTAACCCACCTGTAGTTAGAAGCAAAGAGGCACGAAACGTTAGCGTGGGTTTAGCTTAGCTGCAGGATTTAATCAGCAGCACCTGGCCACTGTGGAGTTTTAGGTTCCTCCCTAGCGATTAGCGCCGTCTAGTGACCTGTTTGAGGACAATTAATGTAACGTTTTTCATTTTGGAAAGCATAAAATAAATACATACATTTTTAACCTTTTACACCTGAATTTATGTCATTTATCCATAATTAACAACAGAGAAAACAGAAATGAATAACTACACGTTATCACCATTGTTTAGCTGACATCATCATAGCGAATCCATTTAGATATCATTTATGATCTATAGGACATACACATATACCAGTTTGGCAGCACATAAAGTGTTTGTGTTCAACACATGCCAGACTGCATGAGCCATAACAGGCAAGTTGTTGTTTCTCCGTCTCCTTCTCGCAAAGCATTGCATTTTCTTACAAATTATTTAGTCATCGTGGATCATTAAATGTTCATAGTTTTATAGGTAACATAGAAAACAGAATTATACTCACAAATAGCTAGCAATCGTCAACCAAGCAACGTCTGTCCTTGTGCACGTTGTTCACACGAGGAGAGTGGTGATCCAAATCCAAAAAAAGTCCAAAACTGAGTCTCAAAAAGCATAAAGAGGCACAAAAATGAGAAAGAAAAAGTCTGCAATAATCATTAGTTTAATAATTTCACTTTTCATAATGACTATTTCAAATGTTTTTAACTGTTTTTCAATGTTTATATACAGTAAGCAGAGGACTGATTCAGACACGTCACATCCATAGTGTGATAATGTCACAGTTTATTCTAAATCATTTATTCCAAAAATGGAAATAAGTTTAAAAGATGTGAGAGAATATGCATAAATTATAACTTTTCTGGAGTCCATTTAAGTCTGGCTCATGGTACCATGGCTCATGGCAGTTGTCTTTAAAATTGACAGAGTTTGTGGAAAACATGTTATACGTTCTCATAAAAGTTTGTCCATTTATTGTCACATTTATAATGCTTGTCCATGATCTGAGGCTTGTTTTTTTCTTTTTTTTTTTTTTTTACACAACATGAGCCAAAATGTCAGATCCTCATACAGCAACCAACCTAGGGAATGTAGAGACCTGGCAGAACACAAGCCTTAGATCATTATTAACTAGAAGGATAGGATCCTGGTTAGAAGAGGGCCCTGGAAATGTCGGCTTCTTTCTTTGAAAATGTCACTTTGGGAATATAGAAGCTTGGGGCATTGGGACATTTAATTGAATGTGATTGAATGTGAATAAAAATGAGAAATTGTGAATGAATGTGAATAAATGGTTTTGGAAAGACAAAGTCCTTCTCTTGAGCCTTCTGAGTGTTCTGTAGATCCTACAGTAGAATACATAGTATTGCAAATATTCTACTTTTTTGACACTTTCATTTGCGAAACAAATAGGAACATGTGGGCACGGTAAGATAAGAACCTGAGAATCTTGTCAAGACGGATAAGAGTAAAGTGGAGGCCTGTATATTACAAAATTTCAAAAAGCATCTTGTGACTTTTAAGAAGTTCCACCTACTGTATATTACATCACAGCCGTCTTTGGTCATGTCCCAAGCTTACTGTTAAAGCCACAGAAGAGTCCTCAAGTCAAAGACTGAGCTTCAACACAGAGCAAAAACCCCTGCTGCTGATAACGGCAAGTTTAATCTAAACAGGACCCGAAACTTCACTGGTTTGCAAAACTTATTCAGAATATAAAGTCAACCAGGATAAGAGCTGGACTTCAGAATATCATGATGATAATGTGCTTTCATAATCAAAGTGCCATTTGTTTCCCATTTATATTACATTAAGAATATATGTACAGTACAGTACACACACATACACACACACACACACACACACACACACATACATATATTCAATTTAATTGAAATAAAATGTATTAAATTGAATTGAAATGGCATGTTAACTCAAGTGCCTTTTATAACAATATCCGTATATACAGTACATGTCACAGATCAAATCCAGATTAATCAAATGAAGCATTCCCCCCCCCCCCCCCCCCCCCCAATTTTCTCCCTAATTTAGTCGTGTCCAATTTGATTAGCCTAATTGGTGTCCACCATGTGTGTGTCTTTTGATGGTTTGGCACTTTGTCCAGGGTGTTCAAGTCAAGTCGGCTTTTATTGTCCTTCCAGCCACATACAGTACAGTACACAGTGAAATGAAACGGCGTTCCTCCAGGACCAAGGTGCTTCATACATGCAACATAAATTAACAGAACTAGCTCGCTAACTAATAGCCCTAATTAGCTGACTAGCTTAGACATGATAGTTTTTTGCTTAATCTAAAATGTAAATCTATCTAGTTCTATACAAAAAGAGACAACATAAAGTGCACAAGGTTCCCCGCCATGTGCCCGGAATTTCGGAATACTCTCCAAGTCACAATTCAGCTAGCGGTTCAACAGGAAGCTGCATCAATGGAACTTCCTAAAGATCATGAAAAGAAGAATTGTGATACTCCTGATGATGAGGGCATTTTCCACAAACTACCTTTCGTCCATCCATCCATCCATCACCTCTACTGCTCATCATGTTCACACAGGAACTGGAGTCTACAACCACTGAGCCACCACACTGCCAAAAACAACCTAGGACTAAAAATATACTGTATATTTTAAATCATTTATTAGTCGTTAATGTCCTCATGCCTTTATCCTGGATGCTGGTATTTTATGTATTTTATGCTTAAAAAAAAAAAAAAACTCTCTGTCCTGTTACTTTAAAACCTGTTACTCATGTAAGAGCGAACTGCAGCTGGTCTCAGGAATGAAACCCTTGTAAAAAGAGTTTGAGATCAGTTTACACATGGGCCTTTAATACAGATAGTAAAACTGTCAAGAGCTCCAAGGATTAAATATCAGTGCAATGATCCTTACAATCGATTCTTCCTTCACTGCAGTACATGACATAAAGTCACATTTATGGTACAAAAGCAATAATCTTAACAACGTACCGTACGAGGTTTTGTCACATGACTCACATGACGTGTTTTACAGCAATAAACTAAGGGTTTTATTTTAGCTCATGTTGCTAATTCAGTTGGGTGCGAACCTATTTTTTCCCAGCCTTTGCCCATTTGCTATTTTTATTGTACAGACGTGGGCACGAGACGAAACAGGATACGTGACATTTTAAATCTGGGATTGACAAAACTAACAATCAGCCAGGTGCTTATCACAAGAGCTAAAATATCGACAGAAAATTTGCACGTGAAATACGGTCTCCGCCAGGGCACCGCCTGCGCCCAGGGTCACTAAAATACACAGAACACCTATTACACACACCAACACACACCGGGGCTGTGATCTCTTGAGAAATGTATGTTGGCATAAAATCATCAACGTTTGTCTCTACAGCATTACTGGTCCAGTATACAGTGTATCTGTGAATATAAGTGAAGTGCACATACTCATATATACAGTAAGCCAAAAAAATGTATACACACTTCAGGAAAAGAAAAACTTTTTTATATATTGTAATACAAACTGTATTGTTATACTATATATGCTAATATTATATTAATATAATATACCTCATACTATTTTCAATACGATACAATACTATACAATGTATACACTATTTTTGGCTTCATATACAGTATGTATTTAAAGTAGGTAAAGATTTATATACGTTTATTTTGCTTCAGAATTATTGGCACCCTTGGTAAAAACGAGTTTAAACAAAATCAGTTGTGACAAAAGTTTCTGTTTGGGTAGGAAGTTTAACCTCACACCACAAATATGAGACTGCCTTCAAACCTTCAATATAATGACATTTATTATAAAGGATAGTTTAGAAAAATCACATATGTTAATTATTAGCACACAATAAACTCACTCATCCTCTATACCGCTTTATCCTGTATTCAGGGTCACGTGGGGCCTGGATCCTATCCCAGGAGGCTTAGGGCACAAGGCGGGGTACACCCCGGACAGGGTGCCAATCCAGCGGAGGGTGCACACACAAACACGCATTCACACACTCATTCACATAGAGATGGGAATCGAACCCAGACCGTAGAGGTGCAAGGCGAGAGTGCTAACCACTACACCACCTTGCCACCTCACAATAAACTCTCCTAGACAAAATATAATTTAAGCTTCTTTCCATATATCTATCTAAATATCTATCTATCTATAAAAAAAACCTCATTCTTTTTGGCCTGCCGCCAATGACCGGTGTTTGGCCGGCCGGTGTAGCCGGTGTCCCGCACCGTGTAAAAGTAGGCAGCGTCATCATCACCTTTTGTGCAATACTGTACTATGAGGTAGTAATAAAGGGTAGGTGAAAAATAATTAGACATAAAAAATTTGCAGTTAAAAAAGTTCGTATTTCTAATACAAGTTTATTGAAACAAATTGTACATGTACTTTATTGTATAGAAAAATTAAAACAAATCTTTAAATTTCAACGTAGGCACCCGTAGTCTCAACCCGTTTTCTCAAACGGCCCGGTGATGGAATATGAAGGACGTCCTTTGGAACATTGCTGAGAACCTCCAAGTCCTCCAGTGTGCTAGGCGTTGTCCTGTACACCCCACCTCCTCTGGGCCTCCCTACAGGAAAAAAATCATGGAGTGAGATGAGGTCTACGTCGTCCCAGCCGACGTCCTGGAAAATGCTGGTCTAATCACGCACGCACAGAAAGAGCAAAATGGGGTGGTGCACCATGCTGCATGAACACAAGGTCGCCAACGTTATCCAACGTTATGCATACTGATATTGCCTAGTTGTTGTCTCATTTGTATAGGACTTCAATAGTTTTCTGTTAATATAAAAATCTCAGTTGTCTTGTCTCAGCTAGTCAGCTAATTAGGTTTCGTAGTTAGCTAGTTAGTTTTGTTTATTTATGTTGTATGCAGCACTTTGGTCCTGGAGAAACGTTGTTTTGTTTCACTGTGTACTAAACTGTATATGGTTGAAGTGACAATAAATTCTGACACACTCTATTCATGGGTAATGGTAACACACAGGCGTCAGGATCCGCACACACGGGCAGAGCCATGGTTATTATTTATATATCTTATATTCTTAAGAAGCTTTCCCAACACTTCCTGTCTTTTTCTAAAATGTAGCACAGCCGTTCAGAAGGGACGTTCAGAAGCCCGTTCTGGGAGCGCTGCACTCCAGTCCATCTCAGAACACACACACACACACACACACACACATTCCAACACACGCCTACCAAGAGGCAATCCAACAAAGACAATCCACTTCTTTATACGTTTGTGGACAATAGGGGGAAACTGGAGAACCCAGGGGAAACCCTGGAGAACATGGTGAGAACATGTGACATTCCACACAGACCTGAAGGTCAGGATCAAACCAGTGATCTTAGAGATGTGAGACTATAACGCTGCCCACTGTGGCACCACGCAGCCTAGGGTTTGAGTTCAACTACTCTTTAAATACATGGCCAGAAACAGCAAAAAAGGGAAAGAAAGCCAAGCTCACAGCAGTAACCTGCTTTTATGTACGACACAAAAAGAGGAAAGTGTTGTTTTTTTTTAACATGAATAAATCCTTCATTCCTTATTTCTTATTATTTTACAGCAGTCTATTGTTTTTACACACACAACCACACACATATTCACTTCCGGATTTATCCAAAAGCAGCATGTGAGGCAGCTAAAAATACTGCACACGCTATTCCTTATGAAGATTAACATTCTACTCAGGATTATAAACATTGGAGCAGTTTGCTTTTGACGATGTAGTGGAGAGATTTCATTTAATCAAGTATTCTATAGAGCTATATTTGATTTAAGACATGGTGATATGGGATGCATTTCGATACTCGTGGATATATAAAGTGTGCATATGATGAGCCTTGATAAAGATGTTCAGCTGCTTAATTTGGTCTGTGTATATAGTTTAAAGTTGTTTTCAAGTTATCTGAGAATGATATTAAAGCTCTTTAGTGTAAGCAACCATGAACAGACTTGAGTCATACTGTGGTGGTTTTATAATTGGTGATCATGTACATGCTGTCGTACTCAATATTAGCACGGCTGCTATGCCTTCAGTCTCTCTTAGACTGCACCCTCGTACCTACAGCCGTGCTGATTCCCAGCACTCCCTCTCATGTGATATCTCTTAATAAGGCCCCTCTTCTTTTCCCAAGGATTCTTTTTTAACACCCTTTTGGGGGTCTTAATATGCTCGAAAACTCATGAAACTTGGCAGACAGCCAGTTGGAATCTGCTGCCATAAGGATGCCTGAGAGTCTCATGGCCCGTGGCCCTCAGGGGCCCCCAAACAAGATTTTGCTGCCTAGCTCATATACACTTTCACGTAGGCACACGAAACCCGGTGCACATTTAGAGCTCATTGAGCCAAACAACTTTCGCACTGCATGTCCTGGGCTCAACTCAACAGGAGGCTGGTTATTTTGGGTCGTTCCCAAAAATGCACCTGATGGATTTTGATATACTCCTCCTAGGGAATTTATACGATCATCACCAAACCGAGCCGATGTAATCTAAAGACATTGAGGATGCAAAATTGCGGAGGGATTTTTGATATCTCAAATGGGTCAGCCATGATAATGTCTTAAACTTACACCGAAAAATGATTAATAACTTTCTGTGTGGGATTATATTGACATTATATTCAGTGACACGTTCAGTGACATCACATTGAGGAACATCATAGTGTGACGCTTATTTTCCAGCATCTGCGGCCTATTGAACAGACATACACATTACAAATGTTAACACTCTCACACTCATGCATGTATACACGAACACACTCATACACATGTATATCACACGTCACAAATTTTAACACTCAGACTCACATCTCTGTCTCACACGCAGAAACACACACACACCCACACACACTTACAAGTAAGTCACATGTCACACACAGAGGTTCAGACACTGGTTCGGATCCGGACTGCACTGCAAGTCGATCCGGACCCTGTCCACACCTCAAATTAACAATGCACCCAATCAGTGTAATGAAGTTTATGTTTCCAACCTTGAAATAAAAACAGGTCAGACTAATAAAGTAACTGTTTGTTTTCTGACCTATTCGGAGATGAATTCAGTGAGATTAAGGCTAAATGTAATCATTTCTCTGTTTGACATCGTTGTCATGGCAATTTATACAAGTGTTAAACATCACAGAGTAGAATTGTTGTCGGATAACAGGTACCCGGTCGGAATGAATAAATTATCAGCTTACTTGAGTTAGCTAAGGGGTAACAGGATTTCACGTTCTATCCTGCGGGCATGGAGGAGCCAGACTCCGGTGTCTCCTCTCAGTGTACGTCAGGTCCCCTGTCCGGTGTGAACGTCACCATCCAAATATGCGAAGAAAAGGTCAGTGTCTTCTTTTTTATGTGCCAGTTTTTAGACTAGGCATCTGTGTATTATTAATGTCTTTGGGGACGTTTATGTGTCACATCTATTGCGTGATCAATTTTTGATTTTAAATGGAGACACAGGAAACAAACAGTGACATTGTTTTCCACTAGGGTTAAATGTATTTAGTCTCAGACTGATTTAAATGTGACTGTACGAGGGGGAGTCAAAAAATTATCCGCAGAATTTATTTTAATACATTTTAGAAAGGACACATATATAATTTTACAACATAATCCCCTCGCTTTCCGATACACTTTGTCACTTCTGTCAACAAGCTTTTGTATTCACTCGTATATCAGTCCTCTGCATTGATCCGAAGTTTAATCTTCAGCTCTTCAATAAGCCTCTCACTGTAACGAGCGCTGTTGATTGTTGAACTTTTCCCTGATAAATGTTCCAATACCGGCCCTTGAGAATCCCAGGAAACTGTAAGCATTGATGAATTTTCCAGCTGGTTGACTTTTGAACGCTTTCACTGGACGCTGCTCTTCTTTCATGCAGATCACAAGTGGGGCGTCCATTTGTGCTCACACTGTTACAAATGAATTGATATAACATGTTCACCCCTGCACAGCAGTGACTGAGGAGGAAGTAGCCTTTAACATGAAGTGCTGATGAGACAACAACACGTTTTAATATAACCAAAGTGCGGAGAATTTTGACTCACTCATGAACGTTGCTTATAGTAATAAACAAGATTAATAAAAGTCATATGTTTATCACTAATCGCTCCAGACTTTTGACCTTGAATAGAAATCCGATTCGAACCTTTGAAAGAGTACTTATGACCCAATTAAACAGGTTCCCTCTAATTCCTATCATGTGCATTTTGATCAGCAATCCCTCTTTTCACCTAAGGATGATCTGGTAATCAAAGGAAGATGTGTTATTACCTCACAGTATGACACAAAGTTTAGAATGATGCTGCCTACTGTTACAGTTAGTGACACGCCTGTGATGGAACTAACTGTGCACACCGGCCTCCGGCCATACAGAATTTTTGCTTTATGTACATAATAGAGGGTCCGTGGCTCCGTCACAGGCTCTCCTCTCTAAATGTAACAGTGAGCAGTGTCATTATGAACTTTGTGTCATACTATACAGGCAGGTGGTGTTTGCACAAGTAAGCAATGTAACATTAGTTACACCACCTGTTTTGTGTCAAATTGAATATCTGTTTTATATATATATATATATATATATATATATATATATATATATATATATATATATATAAAGAGGGTACCCATGGCTCCGCCCATGTGCAGCTCCTGACACCTGAACACCCCGATCAATTCGCCGCCACTCCTCACTTGCTGCCCCAATGTAATGCTTGTGAAACGCTCACAGTATGAACGTATGTGAAAGTTAATGATGATGCTATTTGACATAAGTATTGATGATGACACTGTGCAAACACCACCTGCCTGTCAGCACACCAAGCAAACAGAATTATATATTGTATATATAGGTCTCTGTCAAATTTCTGCCTTTTCTCATATACATTTTTTATCTTTTGTTTTTAGAGAGATTTGTATGCCATAAAATTACATTCACACAAAATAAAAATGTACTGTTTTATAGTAGTGTATACTGTCAAATGTACTGTCTTACTCTAGTATATGTGTGTATATATGTATTCACACACACTAGTATAAGACAGTACGTTTGTTTTTAATTTGTGTGAATGGAACTTCTTTTTGTAAATGGCGTATTTACAAATCTCTTTGAAAACAAAATATTAAAATGGATATGAGAAAAGGCAGAAATTAGGCAGTGAAAAGTGACCAAGGCTAATAAGAACGTGACGTCATTAAATTGCTCTCGGGCGCCCTCTAGGTGTACACCGACCCCGGAAGTATTTTATACAGAGTGGGCGGTCTTAAAAAAACGAAGAAAAAAAAAAACACACTTACAAATGGTGGGAGGTTCCCGTTCCTAAATAATATAATAATGGTGATAAATAAAACTCCCGAGTTTTTTTGTCTTTCCTCTAGGCGTGTCCGTAGCTTTTTTTTTTTTTTTTAGATGAAACACGCCGTATCCGTGACGTCACCCTGACCGGAGAAAAGGGCACTCGCGTGCGTGTGCGCGCGCATGACAGTCTCGCGGCTGCTCGCGTTTCTGTCGCTCGCGTTTAAAAAAAATTGTCCTTAATTGTTGTTGTTTTTAAATGGTTGGTCTGTTTTGATAGCAGCGCAAATGGACAGATCTTCCTGTATTTAATATGTCCACCTTCGGGTGATTATTATCATTATTATAAGTAGTAGTAGTAATAGGGTTTTATTATTATTAGAATTAACTCTTATTCTGCTTGCCGTGTGTCGCTGTACCGTCTCGCCCTGATGCCGCAGACAGTCTGACTCTGACCCGACCCAGTCTGCAGTCCTCCGCTTTGTGTTGATTTCCTGCAGCCGCCGGTCGAGCCGGTGAATTTGAGGAACACCGAGCGCACGCGCGCCCCTCGCCCCGTCCAGGGCGCTCTGAAGATGTTCGACGCGCGCGGGATTCCGTTCGTCTTGCTGGACGTCGCGTGCCTGATCCTCGGTATGTCTTTTAATTCATCTGTTTCATTTCCACTTTTTACACTGTGACGCCCTGCTGCAGATCATTCCAGGTGTTCAGGGTTCCTCGGATTAAACATCTGTTTAGATTAGATATGGTGGGAAAAATTCTGAATCACAATAAATAGAGAAAAATGCAGATCATATAGGCTCTTAGTATGACATGTAAAACAAGACTATGAACACCTGCCTAATATTGAGTAGGTCCCTCTTTGCCACCATAACACTGATGCACTGTGTGTTCTGACACCTTTCTATCATTAATATTTTCATCAACTTGAGATACAGTACCTCTTCTATTGGATCGGACCACGGGCCAGACTTCACTCCCCATGTGCATCACTGAGGTTTGGTCACTCGACCCTGTCACCACTTCAGCAGTTTTCCTTCCTTGGATCGCTTTGGTATGTCCTAGATGTTTTGGACTTGCTCTGACCCAGTCCTCTAGCCATCACAATTTGGCCCATAGTATATATACTATATATACTATAGTAAATATACTATTATAGTATTTGGCAGACACCCTTATATATAGTGACCCTCATTATACATCCAAGCAGTTAAGGGTTAAGGGCCTTGCTCAAGGGCCCAATAGTGGCAACTTGGTGGTGCTGGGATTTGAACCTGAGATGAGCTTGGCCCTTGTCGAAGTCACTCAAATCCTTACTCCTTACTGCTGCCTCAGAAAAAAAAGGCTCACATTCAGCATAATATATCCCACCCACTTCCAGCCACAATTTAATGAGATATTGAAAATTTATCTCTACTGTGACAGGGGCCAAATTGTGATGGCCAGAGGACTGGGTCAGAGCAAGTCCAAAACTGCAGGTCTCGTGGGATGTTCCCAGACTGCAGTGGTCAGGACAGAGCAAACATGATCCAAGGAAGGACTGGCGACCGGGTCATGGGTGGCCAAGGCTCACTGATGCACATGGGGATGTAAAGGCTGGCCCGTGTAGTCCGATCCAATAGAAGAGCCTATAGTGTAGATCAGATTGGGGAAAAGATTAATGATAGAAAGGTGTCAGAACACACAGGTTATACAATTACTCAATATTAGGCGGGTGGTCATAATGTTATGGCTGATCAGTGTATGGTGTTTATATTATTATGCAGCCCCAAATCTGATAAAGTATAATCTCTTACATCAAATGTACTCAATCAGCCTGTGTGCATTATTTATCACAAAATGGAGCAAAGCTCTATCTCAGCCCAAGTGTGAATGCATGCCGCATATTAGCCTCAAGCAGGCTTAAAACACAGACATGTGACTTAGATTGTGGTTTCCCCAGCAACAGAGTTTATTTTACAACAATGACTGCTAGGTGACTAACATGGCCTACCGAGGTCGCCTTAAATGGATAGATGGATGAATTGGCTGTAGGTTTAGATATTCACGCATGTGAGTATTAAATTATTCTACTTATGTAGCCATAGAATGTAGAATCTTAACAAAACAGGAAAAAGCCCCGGGTTTACCAGGTCAAGACCAACAATTCGGGATGTTATTACGAAATCGAAAGCACGTAGTAGTGGTAGTTGGCGCCTTTTGGTCATGATGTCATGCACTCTGGTTGAGCAGGTCATATTAATCGCTCCAAGACAACCGATATCGAAAACCATGTATGAAATGAGATGTTGGTCTGTGATTAAAATTTTTAAATGAACTATAATAATAATAATTAATAATAATTCTGGTGCGAATCCAAAGACACCACACGCCCTGGCTGATCGACTGCATTTGAAGTGAGCGGATTAGCAATTGTGTGGATTTGTATTTTCTTTTCGCTAAATCCTTCCAGGTGGACTTTCCCGAGGAGTGAAGAATGAGCTCCATTTTATATTACTGATGATGACCTGATCTGTTCTGTCTGTCTGTTGTCATGATTACACTCATCTGCTTTTAGTCTCCGTGTCTGTTTTTTCGAGCTGTTCCACAGATCATCATATTGGAGTTGTATTAATCTTTGCAAAAACGTAACCTGTTTGGGAAGAAGGACCAGATGTTAGATTGTGAACACACACACAAACACACAGCCACCATCCCCACCCAGTTAAACCCTAATGCAACAACAAAGCCACTGGGTTTGCAGTGTTTTCCATTACGTCTGCTATTTCTTATGCATATGTGGAATATGTTACAGCAAACACAGACTGTACAACGCCCCAGATCCTACTGTTCATGCTAACATCGTAAAATAACAGACTGTGTAATGGACGTTTTTAAGAAGTAGAAATGCTTGATGCATGCGTCTTTTGAAGAATCGGAGCCGGATGACATAATGACATAATGACATAATATTGATTTTTGCCAGGAATTAGGATATAAATGCTCGGCTGCTTGCTTGAGATTGAGAGTATTGTGTGTCTCATCAGTACCTCTGCATCATTAGCCATGAAATTCATTATTAATGAGCTAATGCAATATGATGTAATGTTGGAAACAAATCTTCTCCAATTAAACATCTGGTGACTAATCAGTAAAATGATAGTAATTACAGTAGATTTTTTTTTTTTTTTGTTAATCTTTGAGAACATTCTGTGTTTTAAAGACACGGCCAAAAGAAATTCTCAGGGACTGATCACATTTTAGAACATTTTATGGCTGTTTTTTTTTCTTCTTTTTTTTCCCTCTGTAAAACTGATTGCTTAGTTACGAGCTATAATTTGTGATACTCTATGTTGTCGCTATTTAAGCAAGATTTTAATGTTTATAGTACAGTTATATTTACTAAATGTGCAATTTCTATTGCTTAATAATGTTATTGGTTTCTATCCTGTAAATAGTTTATTTCTGCATAAGTTTATGTGAGGAGATGTTGATCAGAAATTTACTGTCATCATGTGACTTATTGATTTAAATCACTACACTGTACTACACAACAGTATACTAAACTACACTACAATATACTAAACTCCACCCACTAGACTACATTAGATTATACAATGCTACAGTATACTAAACTCCACTACACTAGACTATACTACACTGGAGTATACTAAACCACACTACACTAGACTATACTACACTACAGAACACTAAACTCCACTAGACTATACTCCACTACACTAGACTATACTAAACTCCACTACTCTACATTACATTATACTGCACTACAGTATACTAAACTCTACTACACTATACTATGCTACACTACACTATACAATACTAGACTACACTCCACTATACCATAGTACACAATACTAAACTCTAGTATACTGTAGTATAGTATAGTATAATAAACTACACTATACAATACTAGACTAGACTATACTATAGTAGACAGTACTACACTCCACTGTACTTCACTACACTACAGTACACTAATGTACTTTTCATTTTATAGCTTTTAGACACTTACTGTAACTCTGACTTCTTTTTTTTTTTTTTTTTTCTTTTAAACGAAAAAATAAGTCAACTTTCAGCAAGTCTGTGGAAAAGTCCTGAGGTCGCCATACAGATTTCGTGCAATTTCAGAACAACCCCAAGGTCGAATGTTTAGCTACCATTTTGAGAATAAACTCTAGCCTACATGTTTGTTTAGAACATTTGGTTTTTGTTGAGACTAAAGCGTAAGTGCACAGAGCCGCTAAAGATACCTGCGAGGAGGGGAAAAAAAATATGTGACAGAAATTTCTTTGTTCAAGTCAAATAGTAATAATGAAAAAAGACGACCGTGAATCTGTTAGCAAGATTAAAGTACTGTACAAAAGTTTTGAGCCACACCTCATGTCCTCATATTTAGCTTCCAAAGAGCCGGACTTCCTTGTATCAGACTCGTGACGAATTGCTCTCCAGGCTTCCTGAAGGACTGTTTTGTCTGCTCGTTTGCATTTCAGATGATGATGATGATCAGGCTGGTGATTAGTAGACGCTGAATGCTGAGTGGTTTCTAACAGACGAGAGGGGAAATGAGGTCGCGGCTGAGGTTGTTACATAAACAACCGATTTTTAAATCTTTAAGCACTTTGCAGAATGTCGCAGTAAAACGTTTGTTTAATTTAATCTACATTTAATTCAATTGTATTTAATATGACAAATTGTGATGTGGCTCAAGTCTTTGTGCACAGTGCTGTATATAAATCCCACCATTTGCGTCATGATCGGTTGTGAGAATTCGATCTCGTCTATGATCGTTAGATCTTCACCGAGTTTGAAACACTCTGGTTTAAATTTTTTTTTTTTAGTTAAGCTAAAAAACAGCTTCGTCAACGTCGTGTTGAGTGTCCGTGTCGGCCTCTAAAACACGTCGTGTATCATCAGAGGTTATTTTTAAATACTGTACACTTGTGGTTAAAAGTGTTTGCTAGTAAAACCACTCGTCTAGCAATTGAAGGATGACTCAGAAAGACACGAGACAAGTGTGAGAATTTTCCTCGACAGATTTCCCCTCCCGCGTGTCCTTTGAGCAGCTCTTTAGTATACGTGATTTTCTTGAAGCGCAACGTTAAGCTAGCTAAAGCCTTCTTAGCTTCGTACTCCATTTCATCTTTCCTTTTATAGGTCACAATCAGTCGTTTCACTGCATATCAAACTGTGTGTAGTTGTGTACATGACCAACTAAATTTGAATGGAAGTTTAGCTCAGACTTAGAATTTGGTTAGTCTGACAGGATTTTCATACTCGCTTCAACTTTTTGTTAAATAATAATAATCATTTAATTGCAGCCTCATCAAACAAACAGGCTTAGAAACAAACCTGTTCCTCAGAGAAACTCCCAGTTGGTAATGTTTGGTATCTTTGCTTACTTGAGCTTCCTTTTTTCTGTCTCATTAAAACAGGAAGTTAAAAAGTCACTCTTGTGTAACTTCATGTCAAAGTAACATTAGGTAAGAGAGTCTCAGCCGCTTGTTTTGTTTCATTATGATCAGGATTACGTTCCACACAACCCCCCCCCCCCATTAAACATGGGAAGTTAACGCTTCGTGCAGGGCGAAGTGTGTATGAAGATGACGCCATGTGTTGTGCTGGGTGTGTGTGACTCATACACACCACAACATGTTGTTAGGAGTCGTAATTAGTTTTGCTAATCTAACGAGAAACGGACTCTAGCTGAAGTAATAAAGTAGCAAAACTAATTACGACTCCTAACAACATTGTTGTTGTGATCCTGTTTGTCCAGAATGCACACTGACTGATTAGCTAGTAGCTATGATTAGTATTGTATTGTGTGTGTGTGTGTGTGTGTGTGTGTGTGTGTGTGTGTGTGTGTGTGTGTGGTTGCTGCTGGTTTGAAGTTGCAGCTCATGTAACTGCCAGGAAGACAGCTGCTCATATAGTTCGTGTGTCCATTGCATCCATTAGCACTTGTGTATGTGTGTGCGCGTGTGTGTGTGCGCGTGTGTGTGTAGTCCATTTTAAATGTGCACGAGATAAAATGACTAAGGGATACACTGAAGAAATGAATTCTGGGTAAATCTAAATATTTGGCATAGTCATGGTCTTGTGCAGAGCAAAGCCTGTGTGTGTGTGTGTGTGTGTGTGTGTGTGTGTGTGTGTGTGTGTGTGTGTTTCTGGACAGATTCCCGCACCCCATTTAAACCCCAGATAATGTGATTGATTCTGTTTAGGACTCTCTGTCACTTCCTGGCCGCGGAAGAAACGCCGTCGTCCCTCGTTAACGGTGAAGCCGCTCCAGCGCGTCCGAGAGAGTTTAGATTTAATCAGCGCTGACTATGAGCAGTATCGCGTAGCGCGCCGTATAGACCAGGAGTTTACGTCAGGTTCTGTGTTCTGCTCCATTTTCTTTCGTCCTGCAGTCTGTTCCTGGTCTAAACAATCAGATTCTTTTCTCTTAAGCAGCGTTCAGACAGGATTGGAGTTTAAACAGAGGATGTCTGTAACAATTACAGTCGAGTCACCGAGTGATCTCTGCACAAATCACAGACACGCGGCTGTCTCCAGCGTTTGTGTGTCTCTCTCTCTATCCGTCCTTCTCCCTCTCAATCTCTCTCTCTGTCTATCCAACTCTTCATCTCGATCTGTCCCTCTCTATCCATCTCCCTCTCTGTCCATCCACCTCCACATCTCAAATTCTAATTGTATTGGTCACGTACAGAACCATACACGGTATGATATGCAGTGAAACACTTGTGCAACTTGTCCGTGACCTAAAAAGGAAAGATAGGATAGAATAAGCTAGAAAGATAGAGAATAGAAGTAAATCACCACAGTACAATAGAATTAAACTAATGATAGGATTTCCAATGAAAGAATCCCGTCCAAAATTATAAAAATATAAATTGTAAAAATTCTATGTACAATAAAGTTACAATAAAATGGACTTAAAGTCTTGACATTTAAATTACACAGAATATGCAAAGGTTAATTGTGTACTGAGAAATTTGGCATAGTCATTGTCTTGTGCAGAAGAAAGTGTGTGTGTGTGTGTGTGTGTGTGTGTGTGTGTGTGTGTGTGTGTGTGTGTGTGTGTGTGTGTGTGTGTGTGTGTGTGTGTTGTGTGTGTGTGTGTGTGTGTGTGTGTGTGTGTGTGTGTGTGTGTGTGTGTGTGTGTGTGTGTGTGTGTGTGTGTGTGTGTGTGTGTGTGTGTGTGTGTGTGTGTGTTTGTGTGTTATGTCAGCCATCGTCTTGTCGATGTAACTTGACTGTTTGTAAAGACGTCTCACCCCTGAATTAGACGTGTAATTGTTGATTTCGGATTTCGGGGCAGATTGTATATGAAACTTTATACAACACAAGTACTTCAGCTGAACGAATAGATCCAAGCCGTTTTGATCTCGCCTCGGCGCCAGGCTTGGTTAGGCGTCAGCATCAGTGCAATTTTTGACCAGAGTGGGCGGAAAATACCAGATTCTTTACATCACACCCGCCCCTGTGTTTAGCTCCACCCACATCAGTGTGTTTCATTTCTAACCACGAGCTGGGCGGCGATGGCGGGGGGGGAGGGTTTAACCCAGTCGCTAACACGCCTGCACAGAAATCATCAAAGAGATCCAGTTTAGGTGTAGTTTAGCATAGTTTAGTTTAACCAGAAAAATATCCAGATGTGGACACTTGAGGTCTGGGGCGTTTTTCCGCTTTTTAAACCCGGGTGCGGTCCAGAAACCTGATCTCCCTCTCTCACTGAAAACGAGACGGGCGTCGGATAACCTGATGGGTTTATCTGGTCAGGTGATTTCCTGCGTTATGTTTCAGGGACGCATTTTTACTAATCAGTGCGTGCAGTATCAAGTTATAGAAAGGTAAAAAGTTTCATTGTCATAGATACAGTAGCTCCTGCGTCATATAGTCCTGCAAACCTTAAAAAGCGGCAGTGACGGATAAAATCAATCAAAATAAAGATCTGAATAAATGTGTGTGAAAAGAAACTTTGCGATGGTGGGGACGACATCACGTGCGGTCTCTGCGGCTAAATCCAATACTAGAAGACCTTTCTGTTAAAAATATCATAAAAAAAAAAAAAACAAATCGCTACATCATATATAGAAACAATCCAATCTAACATTATATTGGCATTTTACAGTAGAGCTAAA
Organism: Clarias macrocephalus; assembly: GCA_011419295.1. Classification (NCBI taxonomy): domain Eukaryota; kingdom Metazoa; phylum Chordata; class Actinopteri; order Siluriformes; family Clariidae; genus Clarias; species Clarias macrocephalus. The sequence goes on from JAAGKR010004101.1 coordinate 62,254, forward strand.
ATGTCTCACATTGGAGTCGCACAAATGGGTGTGAGTACATGGTGTGTGTGTGTGTGTGGGTGTGAGATTAATTGTTTTTTATTTTTATTTTTTGGCTAAAATTTGTTTAATTTAAGACAACTTTTATGTTTGATTACATTTAAGGTCTTTTGTTTTAATAAGATTATGACTGGTTTATACCAGATTAACATTTAATATTAATTTATCTACAATAATAATTCAGTTGTGCTGAACTTTAAATTGTTATTAAAACAATATTTTACTCCTGGGTTTAGGTTTACTTGTAGTTTAGAGTGACTTTATTTCTGGTCCAGTTGTAATTTAGACGCTTCAATTTATATATTTAAAGAGTGAAATTGTTCATTCTTTGTAGACATTCAGATCAGTGTACAAACAAAAATCCCCGCTTTTTGTTCTTTTCCTTTATTTAATTTTAGGATTAACCAGGGCTTAAACAAGCCAATTAGATTCATCGCTTAATGTGACCTCATATGAAAAGGCTTCGTTCCCCAGGCTTAGTGCTCAGCTCTGCTGTCGTCCTGTGGCTCTGCAGTAGCTCATTTACATAGAGACTGAAACAGAAGAAGGTTAAGGATTAATTTGAAACCTAAAGCCTGGTTTGGTTAAAAATTTTCATGTGCCAGCTCTGTATAGGAAATAATTAATGCTTGTAATTAAACTCTGTCATGGACAGAAATTTGTCACAGTGGATCAGCAGCATTTCCAAAGAAATCTGAATGAACCTGCCGTTCTTTTAATGGGACTAAAATGGGTCCTGGGTGTCGAACACCACACGTTTCACGTTCACGCTAAAGCATCAGGCTGGCGCGGCTCTGCTGTTTGCTGACCTGCAACATTAGGGAAGATCTGCACACGAGGGCGTGTTTTTTTTTATTTTTTATTTTTTTATTTTATTTTTTTTAAATCTCGGTGCTGACCAAGTGTCCCCACAAGTATAGGAATATCTGACAGCCAACAACTGAAAGAGCAAAAAAAATCTTTTCTTAATGTAAGCAGAAGGTCCTCACGTGTGTGTGTGTGTGTGTGTGTGTGTGTGTGTGTGTGTGTGTGTGTGTGTGTGTTTACATGTACAGTATGTGAACAATGGCCTGAGGCTCACAGGTTAGACTCCGACCCCTCACCCTGTGTGAGTGTGACGCGTTGTCAACCCGATAAACGTCAGGCTGTTACATAACTGTTACACTGTTACATAACACACACTTAAGGTTTTTATGGTGTCAGAGGTCTGATTACAGCAACAGTGTAATCAAGCACACGCAAGTCCCAGGGAATCACTGTTACACTGAACATTGAGCAATGTGCTAATGGACACGATTCAAGGGTACGTAACCCCTCTGCCTTACGGTCGAGAGCCGTTCCAGCTCCACCGCGATTTCCAAACCCGGCTTGTTGTTGCAAACAAGCTTTTATCTCATAAGCTGCGTTTCCAGTCAACTATTTATCAAATGTTAAGAGATGACCTCATCAATAAGAGCTTCAGGCAAAACACACACACACACACACACACACACACACACACACACACACACACACACACACACACACACACCATGCACATAACCAGATTGATGGAAAGCTGGATATAAATTTTTATGTGATTTGATTTTCTGATTTCTAAAAACACACTTATATATTATACAATCTTGGGGTGCTAAGTTTAGAACTTGAAGTGACCAAGTCTCGAGTCCAGAGTCGCTGAGTATTAATTTATATATATATATATATAAAATTCATATAATATTATATATATTAATTAATAATATTAAGTTATATTAGTTTATAAAGTTTATGGATTTTTTGGGGGGGCAAATTTTTATATCCCCAAATCATCCAATATTGCATAATGAAATATTACAGTTCATCTCCTCCTAAAGTCGTATTATAATTTTCCTATTAACGGTTTAAAGATGCCCACGTCCAGGTACACACGTAAATCCTCCTCAAAGGTTATTTAAATAGTTCTTCGGGTTCTCTCTGGAAGAGTTCCTCCATTGTAGATCCTGCTTGGAACTTTTGTGTTTTTATTTATTTATTTAAAGAACAGTATAAGAATTTAGTATGCCTATTCCTAATATGACTTTAATCAAAGAACACATTTCTTCCCGATAAGTATAACTCTACAGTAGGTGTGAAAAAGGGGTGTGGCCTATGTAGAGCTAAAACTTTTCCTGGCTGCATCATTTCCATACAGCACAGCAGCCATGCGCAGTACACTAATCTCTCAGTTCTGATCGGCTGAGAGTCCTGTGTCGAGATGTTAACCCTTTGTTAACCCTTCTTTCATCCACAGCTGGCCTTCCCCTGGCGGCCTTTAACCTGGGTAAAGTCAAGCCGTATCAGAGAGGCTTTTTCTGTAGCGACGAGAGCATCGGTTACCCGTTTCACTCCAGCACCATCACCTCCACTGTGCTGTACTCGGTGGGCTTCATACTGCCCATCTGTAGTGTAAGTACCGCTAGCTAACATGGCTCACATGCCCAGGGTTTCCTTCATCTCAGTGGAGTCGATTGGCTGAAACGTACAGAGAGGCGATCGTGTGCAGATCGTATTTTTTATTTATTTATGTATATTGATATTTTGTTTGTTTGAGTCCTGGATCTTTGAATCCGTTTTAAGACAAGGTATTCACTTATTTATTTATTTATTTATTTATTTATTTATTTTTTTTAGGGCAGGTTTGGATTTCCAATTTGTTTTTTTTTTTTAGTCCTGCTCTTATAAATCCCTAAATTGTTCATACTTTAAAAAAAAAAAAATTTATTTTATATAGTAAGTTTTTAGAGTCCCCGAGTTTTCTGCATCTTATAGGTCCCCAAGTTGCTTTTTTTTTATAGATAATTTTATTTATTTATTTTTTTTGTAGTCCACCATATATTTTCTCACCTCAAATTCCACGTAGTTTAACCCTCTAATGTTGTTTTGTTTTGTTTTGGTCTGAGTTTTTGAGTCACCGAGTTCGCAGAGACCACATTTAGTTTTTCCACCAGCGACCTCATTAGTAGGACAAAGGAGGAAAGATAACGTTCTTATCTTCTTAAAGGGGTTCTACTGTATGTGGGTTTCCATTACCAGAACCCCCTTTAAGGGCTCTAATAGATTCTCTAGAACTGAACTCCAAAAAGCACCAAAGCAATAAACCTTAAGGCTGCTCGATAGAATATGTTGTTTAATGGTTTAAAGTCTCTACCAGCAAATCCTTCTAGCTCTAGCTTAGTTTTCACTCTCTCTTATTATCTTGTTCACAGATTCACCAGCTCTGGTCTGAAGGAAGCCAGTTTATTAATGGAGTTCAGCTGAGCGCTAAGCTTAGACAGACATAAGGGGGGGAAAAATAAACCAGAGGAAGAACAATTTCTCACTTTCCATTCTCTATCTGAGTGGATTCCCTGGGCATGTCACCAGTCTTAGTTTGCAATAGAGGATGCAAAGACAGAGAGGATGTCAACTCAATGTTAGTGGGTAAGG